>JANBPO010009393.1:0-63675 GCA_024336825.1 Amorphophallus titanum
ATTTTTGTTATTTTTTAAAATTTTTAGATTTTCTATATAAATCCCATCCCTTTTTCTCTCTCCCCATCTCTCATTTCTCTCCCTTTCCCCCTCTCTTCTCTCACGTTCTCCCCTCTCCCCCTCTCTCACTCCAGGCGACTGACGGAAGCAGTGAGGCCAAGGTGGCGACACTTGTGGGGAGAGCGGCGCGGACGGGATGAGGATCGCGATGGTGGAGGCGGTTCGTGAGTTTGCGAGTCGGTGAGGGTTTAATCGACGTTTTCTTGGCGGATCGGCGACCTCGGTGTGTGGAATGTTCGGTGGAGGTAGGGGGACGGTTCCCTCGCTCGTGTAGTTTATTTTCCGTGAGTTTGGTAGCCCGAGGCGAGTCGAGCGAGGTTATTTCTGCATTTTGGTGAAAAATGCATGTTTTGTGGTGTGACCCGAATCGAGTGTTTTGATCGTATTTTTAGGGTTCAAATGGGTCCTCTCCGTGTCAGAGAGGTTAGGGACTGGTTTCCCCTTGTTTTTGCCTTCACATGGCTGTGAATGGGGCGTGGAATGGAGGTTTTGTGGAGTTTGTCATTTTTGCGCTCGGGACGGGGTAGCGGTCCTTCCAGGGACTGCTACCAGATGGGGCGGCCTCATGGAGATGGCCAGGGGTCCCCTATGTCAGTTCAGGGATTGCGGTCTCGCGATAGACCGCCACCCAGCTTAGTGGTCTCGAGGAGACCTCCATTCCATGCCTAGCGGTCAGGGTGTGACCATTTTTTCGTTTCATGGTCATTCAAGGTCGGGTAGGGTAGCTGCCTTGCGACTGATCACCCGCTGATGGCTAGCAGTCAGGCCAAGGACAACCACCCTGCTTGGCCATCTGGGAGGTGACCGCTTGTGGTTCGAGTGTCTCCAGGGCCTTGCGGTCCTGGCTGGACCGCTAGGCCAGGCCTTGGGGTCCAGAGGAGGCCACCAGGCCCTGTGATGGCCCAAAGAGGACCACCACTTGGTTTTCATGCTAGTCGTGTCTGTTTTGCATCGTGTTGGCTTCCGGTCAACCCAGTTGTGATCCAGTGGTCGATCTTCGGCCTCGTGGATGTCCCAGACGCCGTGGGTTCTGTGTTCGTATTTTTGGGGGTGTCCAGAGGTATCGAGTTATCTTGATTAACGTGCCCGAGGGTCTTAGAGGTCCAAGTGACCCCATGTGTTTTGGGCTTTTGTACTTTTGGTAGATCGAGTCGCCGTGAGTCAGCACGAGTGCGATAGGTCTTCCCCGCACGACGTGGGTTTCTCTGGAAAAGTGGTTTTCGAGGGGGCCATGTGTGTGGCCTCGGACTGTGAGTCCAGTTAACCAGCCTGGCGCTGGAGATGTTCTGTGGGTCCCTTGGATGGGGGATGAACTCAGTGACTTGTGAGCTACCTTGAGAATCGTGCTACCGTGATTTCAGACCTAAGGATTAGGCCAGATTGACGGCACTATGCCGTCAGGTATGACGATCTTGACCCGAGTCTTATGACTCAAGGACCATTGATTTAGTAGGTCTAGTGGGTTGTCCAGGGTCTGGTGGCCTCGAGCCGCCTATTACTTCTCGTTACTCGTGATGGGTGCATGCGTGGATTTCAGTGTTCACGTTTTGTGAGCCCCCACTAGTCGTAGCTTTCTAGCACATGCGTGGGTGGACCTACTTGGGAGTGGTGGAGAGCGTGACCTGAGAGAGATGATTTTTAAGCTGGTTACCAGAGGGCCCCTCCGCGCAACCTGAGTCTGAGTTTGGGGAAGAACCAGCTAGATGATCTGACCTAGGACGTATGGTCTGTGTGTGCATACGTGGCTGGGGGCGATGGACCCGCGCTGACGAGCGCGACCCTAGTTAGTCCTTGTTCTGTGTTCCTAATTACTGTACAGTGTCTCAGTCTCCGCCTGGGGTGTCGTAGGGAGACACCTGAGGCTGCGGACTAAGTCATCAGTGGATGCATCTGGCCTTACTTCTGGTGGGCAGGTTCTCCATTCATGTGACATGAGTTTTTCGTGACTCGAGGTCCTGTTTCTTGTCTGCGAGATGAGATTTTGCGTGTAGTTTTCGGGTATTTTTCTGGAGTCGAGGTCTGGGATTTTCGGTGAGCATCACCGGGGGTTTTCCCCTAGACGGCTTAGAGTTCACGATGGCGAGGTTATGACTATGTTTTCGAACTGTGTGGTTTCGGTGTGGGCCTTCGTATGGGAGCACAGGCCTCCACGACAGAGGTGTCATGGCGTTTTCCTAGCAGCGTGACTAGGGTGATTCGTGGTCTGGTGGTCCCCCGATTGAGAGATCGGGATGTTGATTTCCTTTCTGGTAGGAGTAGTAGTAGAGCCGTGGTTTCATCGACTATTGTGTTTGGGGATTCATGTACGGGCGTGCTTTCTATCGTTGTTGTTGTAGCTACTCCTACTGTTGTTATTGTTCTTGCTATAGTTGCTGCTTTTCGTCCCGCCGTTGTTTACGGTTGGGGTTCCGTGGAACCCCTACTGAGCCAGTGATAGGAGGCTCACCCCTGGTTTTCAAGTGTTGTGGTTCTTCCTCGTGGCTCGACGGTGATGAGTGGGGGTTCTTAGCTGCCAGCTCGTCGGGCCTAGTGTTCACTTGACCTTTGGCACGTTTTCCTATCTTAGATTGTACTTTCTGTTAGACTAGACTCTGTTGTACTTAGTTATTTATTTCTGTTAATTGTCGAATTGTCTTGCTTTATTTTCTATTTCTACATACATCACACCTATCCTTTTAGCCCTTACGAGCCCTCCGGCTCATAGGCGACGAGCCAGGATTCGAATGGTATCGGGTCATTCCTGATATCTAGATCTTGGGTCGTTACAGAGCATCATCAGAGCATCTTAGCTTTGCCAACGTTCTTTAGCCGGGGTATTCCCCAAGGCTTTGTACTCTTCTTTTGTTGAGTTGTACTTCTGGGACTTGTACATCTGGACTGGTGATTATGTAGCGATCATGTAAATTATGTAAGTCGATATATAATGAAAACTTTAAATTTTAGTATTTCATTGCTTAAGAAAATAACTTACAATATCAAACTGTGACAAATAAAATTACAACTCCGTGAAATAAATGCTAAATAACACCAAAGGAAGAGCTAGAGTATAGGATGCCACGGCCGTGGTATGAGAGTGATGGTGTCATCCTCCTTGAGCCTTTGATTCACGTGCCATAAAGAACGACCACATGCACACATGCCAGAGTCGTGGAAGCCACCCTTCTTGAGCCATCTATGGAAGATGGAGAGGGATAAATTCATGGCCCAAAAGATATGCAGCCTAATACGAGCCAACAAGACCCACATAGCCCAACAAGTGGCAGCCCCCTTATCGGGCCCACTCATTAGGAGGCCCAACTCATTCGGATTGGCATAGCCCATATGATTTTTTGGCTTGAGAGTATGAATAATGGTACCTCCTACGCATGGGGAAAGCCCAAAGGGTGACCGAGCATAACCAGAAATGGGAAGTCTAGGGGATAAGAAAAGGGTAATGCCCTCGAATGGTGAAAGAGCCCACATCCTGGAGGTAACGCCCCCTAAGCACTCCCTCTTCCCCTGCCTCAAAGAGGAAATGTGCCACTATATAAATCTAGGAAAGTTCTTCAGAAAGGTAAGGCAACTCTAGCCACTTCACTTGTGAGAAGCAGTCTCGTGCCCATCACCCCCTTGCCTTCTTCCCACTCTTGGCTCTTACCATTGTTGACTTAAGCATCAGAGGGTTTTTCCTGGGATCTCAAACCCGAGCCCCCAGATCGCTTTCTTCCTATTATTTGTAGAATTCTCTCTTGTAGTGGCAACTCACCATGATCATCTCTGATCTGACGGTATGCGGCTTGACATAAGATCTTGCCTATTCATCTAGTGTCGTCTATGGGAAATGAGCAAAAAGTTAGTATGGTGTGAAGAAGTAGCAGTAGGAGGGTAACCTGTGACAGGGAGAAGGCATCGGAGGTAGCGACTGAGGGGCACGTGCCATCTAATTCTATGACTAGCCCCCCGCCTCCTACGCCCCCCCACGCCCCCCCCCACCCAACGCCCCACCCCCTCCGCCTCTAGAGGCCCTGCTTCCTGTAATGGATCATGTGCCCTTTTAGGCCCTTAATGCCAAGTTAGATACCCTCGTCGGCCTGATGCAAGCCAAGTTAGACAGGGAGGAGCGCTCACAGCATTCATGGTCCCCCCTCCCCATCTAGAGGCCTCCTAGTGAACGGTCGGAGGGCACTTTATTCTCCAGGAAGGTCGCATCATTTGTAGCATGGCAGGCGAACATTCCCATCTTTCACCTCAGGCTGCCGAGCAAGAAGCTTCCTCCAACCCCCATAGGAAGGAAGGTGAAGTGTGCCCACCTACTCCACTGGTGCTGATAGCTGGCCTCAATTTGCGCCAGCATGAAGGTGATCATGAATGCACCGAAAAAACTTCAGGGCCTCCTTGCGCTCATCCAGAACTCTCTCTCCAACTCAGGGAGTTCGAGCGACGGTTCACTGAACAAGAATGGGCCCTTCAGGCCCTACAGTAGACCTCCGCCACTAAGGAGGAGGAAGAGCAATCTCTTTTCTCCTCCGACATTTTGGAGGCGGAACTATGCCCACGTATGTCCCTCATGACCTTCAAGCCTTGTGACAGTCAGGGCAACCCGACCGTCCATTTTGACAGCTTCAATGCCCTTATGACTCTCTAAGGGGCATCTGACAGCATTAAGTGCTGAGCCTTTGTCACCACGTTGGTACAAGGTGCTCAGGCATGGTTCCGAGCCCTCACTCCCAAAAATATCACTAGCTTCCAATAGCTCAGACAATTATTTAAGGAGAGCTTTGCCGGAAATGGTCCCCCACGGTCAATAGCAGGACTACTAGTGCTAAGACAAGGCTTGGGGGGAAAGCTACGAGCCTACATAAACCACTTTAGGGTAGAGGCCCTAAGCATCCCTCACCTTGATGTGGCATCCTCCATCACCGCACTGACTGAAGAGACCTGCGATGAGGGACTCTGACGAGAATTAGTGCTCCATCATCCCGCCACTATTGTCGACCTAATGACCTTGGCGTTACAGAATGTGGAGTGCGAAGAGGTCCTCACTGCCTGGCGCGACCCCCCCTAGCTAGCAAAAGGAGGGGGAGAAAAAGAAGTCGGTCGAGCAAGCCTCCAACTAGGGGAAGAGGAGGGAACTGCGAGGGCGACTGCAGAGGAGCCTCCTAGGAGGTTTGAGCCATACACCCTAATGACTACTCCCATTTATGAGATCTATCAAGAAATTACAGACACCGATCTCTTGCACCGGCCCGAGCTCATGAGGGTTGACCCCACCAGCGTAATCAATGCAAGCACTACCTGTTCGATAATGACCATGACCACCACAGTGGCGACTTCCAACAACTGAAGGATGAGATCGAAAGTCTCATCCACTATGGGCACTTAGCCCAGTATGTGGCCGAGTGTTGGGACACCCCACTGGGCCCTGCGGAGGAAATTGACAATCACCCTCGAGGAATACACATCAATGTTATCTCGGGCAACTCAGCCTCAGGGGGAGACAGCAACTGAGGGAGGAAACATCACGCTGAGTGACCCAGCCGAGCTATCAAAGCTACTCGGCCAGTAGCCTCAACACATGCACAAGAGGCCCTGATTTTCTCCGATCAAGATTTGGAAGGGGTGGTCATCCCTCACGATGACGCCTTGGTTATCTTAGAAACCATTAACCATTGTAATGTAGATAGGGTACTGGTTGATAATGGTAGTGCACCGAATGTCTAGTCTTATGAATGTTTCTTAAAGATGGGTAAAAATCCATCCATGTTGCGTCCGATCCGAACCCCCCTTTGCGGGTTTAATGTTAAGCATCCTACCCCGAGGGAGCAAAAATCCTGCCTGTCACTCTCGGGACCCCCCTAAAGCTATGACTTTCATGTCAAACTTCATAGTGGTTAAAGGGATAACAGCTTACAATGCTATATTTGGCCGGGGAATCATCGGTCATATAAAGGCCGTGCCTTCATCCTAACATCATGATTTTGTGATACATCGTGTCCATCTTTATCGCGGTTGCCCATTCTACCACATTTATCCTTGCGATTTCTACTCTGATCCGACTGTCAGGCCCTTTTCTAGAGGCTATTCGTAGTTTGCCACTTGATCACATTACAGTGTGTTCGTGGTCTATGAGAATTTTTTGTCATTTGACCCCTCTTCCAGAGCCTTAACGCGATAGATCCTAAGGCTGCATCGTGATGGTCACTGTGGAAATGCCGACCATGATGTTTTCCGGGCTTCGGCCAAACCAGTTGGCAGTGCCTGCTGTGGGCCTGTAATCACCCCTGCTTCCACGCATACCTGCCTATCCCTTTCACACATGTCTATCTCATACATTTTGGCCCATTCATCTATTCATTCACACACAAAAATAGAAGAAGATGGAAAACAAGAATTTTCATTCATTCACCTTTAAATTTCTTTACAAGTGTCAAAAGGAGAAAGCAAAGTAAAGAAGTAAAATTCTCATCCTACTTTTCCCCACCACTCTCTCCAATCCCCTCGTGAAGCTTATCCTTTGGTGAGGGAGCCATAGCGGTGCTACTCTCTTCCCGCCGCCGTCAGCGTTCCTCTTCCTTGTTCCTCCGCTGCCCAGAGGAGCCTGTGAGGTACTCCCGATGTGAGATGCTCCTTGCCTCGCTTTGGTGCCGTCCTCCCAAGAGTTGGATCATGATCTAGAGCGTGTCAGCCTGTGTCTCTTGTCGGATTGCCTCAATCTTCTAATGCTCCACCTCACCCCGTAGCTCGGCATTTTCCACTTGCAGCTTGGCCATCGCCTCATCCCGAGCTCCAGACCTGGTCTTCAGCCTCAAATTTTCATCTCGCAGTTAGGCCATCTCCCCAGAGAGGTCTGAAGGTCCCTCTCTTGCAAATTCCATCACAAGTCAATTAGAACTCATTTTGAGGAAAATTGTACTAAAGGTTAAATTCAAATTTTACCTTCTTCGCCAAGGAGGCCTCTGTTGCCTCAGCTCAGGAGATCGCCCAGGCCAACTGTTCATCCTCCTCGGCTCAATCGGTCGGTGTTTGGGAAGAGGTTGAAGGGCCCTGGGTTGTCTGGCACTGTGCCATTTCTATCCGCTGTATAAATCAAGGGGTTAGTTCGAATAAGTTTTATGCGTCAATAAGAAGAGGGAAGGCGGTTATCTTACCAAGAGGTCCAGCGTGCACTGGAGCTCGTCCTGCTGTCCAATTGTGTTGTGTAGGAGGCCTTGCAGCTCTGTTATCCTCCCCGCTGGGTCAAATTGCATATAAAATTCATTTTCCCGCAATTCAATTCATAATTCATAAATTCACATGAGGGTAAGAGATTAGCTTACCAGTCGGCGTGTCCCACGAAACACTTGGTTCCCGTAACGGCGGGAGTATGCCTGAAGATACTCCTTATCGGACTGAGTGCGTACTATCACTGGCTGTCCCCATTGCTCCCAATCCTGGATCTATTCCCCGCCCGTATTCTCTAGTCCACGGTCCCCTAGAGTCCTTTAAATTGTCATCCAGGCCTGACTGCCGTCTATCGGGAAGGGAACTCCACTAGAGCTTGATAAAGGCCCAACATCTTCATGATCATCCTATAGTGGAGAGGTTCTGCTACGTTCAGTGAATGAAGTCACATCTCCCTGCCAAAGTAGGGAGAGCCAGCCGTCACCCACGACTGATCCTGGGCCTCCTCCCTATACGGTGTCTAGTTCACCTGCATTTTGAAAGGAGAGTTAGTTAGTTAATATGCAATATGGAATAAGGTTGAGCTGAGTTTGAGGTTTTTTTTTTTACTGCTGCATAAGGGAGAGTGTCTATGTCATCCTGGATCGTGGCCCCTTGATGTTTTAAAGAGCGACCATCTCGCCCTGGCACCCACCTACTTGCTATGGGTACCAGCCCAGGTAGGACCTCTGTCTCGTGGCTGAGAGAAGGTAAGTAGAGGTAGCTTCACACCTGACATATAAGAAAGTCAGTACAAATAATCACAAAAGCAAAATGTGTAAATGAATAATTGAATGTATTGAGTTTAAGGTGTTTTACCTGAATGAGAGGGTAGAAGTCGCTGAGGGAAGCCTGTCGTCCGGAGATCGTCAGATTGTCGTACAAGTGGGCTAGCACTGTCGTTCCCCACGCATATCCTCCTACCCTGCTCAAGTCCTCAAGCAGGGGTAGGTGCCGGCAACTCACCCCGTCACCGTGGGTCCCTAGCAGAAGCCTCCCGATCATAAGAATCAAGAAGCGCCAGAGAATTCTCTCTCCTCTTCGTTCTGCTACCTCTCCTACTTTCGCCCTCGCCCCCTCTACTAATCTCTGCAAGTGTTGGGCCGGGCTCTCTACTACTCTTGCTTCCGTGTCTCTCAAGCCTAGGCTTTTCTGTAACCTCACTCTAGGAAGCAGAAAGGACCATCCCTCTCCCTCCAAGCTCAGGCCCGAGAGTCTCTGAGCCATCTCTCTATAATCCCCGAATGTCTGGCCACTCATTGCCTGGTCATGAACCTGCAGCCCGGTGATTCGAGCTACATCCTCCAATGTCGGGATCATGTGACCCCATGGGAAAATGAATGCCTTGCATTCAGCATCCCACCTCACCTTCAGAGCCTAGATCAGGGCTATGTCTACCCTCAGTACATCCATGCTCAAAAACTCACCAAACCCCATCTGCCCTAACATATCCCTTTGGTATTGGGTTAAGGACAAGTATACTGCCCTCACAAGCAACCATGAGATGTGGGCCTAGGTAGCTCCCTACATGGCATTTTTTCCATATGAGTATATCATTAGTAGGCTTACAATTTTCCATCACATTTACAAATAAAATAGGCTAAATGAAACCTTCGTAGAAGAGGTGGTTCCCAAGAACGCCGCATTCACCATTAACATAGTATCTCTGGAGACCGTGATATCTATCAGGAGTCCGTTCAAACCTCCTTGTTGTGGAAGAGTTTGTATGGGGCTTAAAGCCCTGCATTTTGGGTTCTAACTGCACGCTTGGTGTGAAATCACCGGTCCGTCTAATAATTGCTTGCTAGGTCCGAGGGTCATTTGGTCGGTCCCAAGGTCGTTTCACATCAGGTTCTCACTAAAGTAGGCAATTGGATGACCTACCTGACTGAGAAGACCACCAATGGCAAGTCCCGAAGCGTCACAAGCCACCTCAAAGACTAGAAAAATTAGGCAAACGTACGACAGTGGTCTCAGTCATCTTGGTCTTGATCTCCTCAAAGGCCCTAGTGGTTGCAACAGTCCACTCAAACTCTCCCTTCTTCATGCAGTCGGTTATCGGTGCCATGATCTCATTGAAACCCTTAATGAACCGACGGTAGAAAGTGGCTAGCCCATGAAAGCTACAGGCATCCCTAATGTTAATGGCTCTCACCTTCTCAGGATCCGTCGAGACTCCCTCACTAGAGACTACAAATCTGAGGAAATTGACACGATCAATGCAAAAGACACGCTTTTTTGGGTTGGCATAGAATTTCTCATTTCGAAGTGTGGTGAAGACTTGGCGAAGGTGGTCTAGGTGTAGCTCCTAAATCCGACTATAAATCAAGATGCCATCAAAGTAGACAACCAGGAACTTACCCATGAAAGGTGAAACACCCAAGTCATGACCCTCATAAAGGTGTTCAAAACATTGGACAAACCAAAAGGCATGACCACCCACTCATAGAGTCCATTCTTGGTCTTAAACGTCACCTTCCATTCGTCCCCGAGTCGAATCCCAATCTGTTAGTACCCACTCTTCAAATTGATCTTGAAAAAGATGGTGGGACTAGGCACAAGGTCTAGCATACCATCCAATCGGGAGATAGGGAAGTGGTACTTGACCTTGATTTTATCAATAGCAACACACATACGCCATGTGCCATCTTTCTTCAGTGTCAATAGTGCTGGGACCGCACATGGACTCATGCTCTCTCTCACGAAGCCTCTTGACAACAACTCATCAACTCATCAACTTGTCTTATGAGTTCTGCATGGTCTACATGGTTCATTCGATAGTGGGGCAGGTTAGGCAAGGTAGCTCTTGAGACGAAGTCTATAGGATGTTAGATGTCACGCAATGAAGGCAACTCGTCTGTAAATCCTCCGAGAGAACATCTGTAAAGTCCTCAAGAGGCTCTTGACGGATTTTGGGAGGGGTAGGGAGGCATCCTTCTCAACTTCCTGAGCCATAAGAGCAAATAGTAGTTGGCCTTTGTTCGAATTTTACTCCAATTCTCTGGCGCTGATCAAACTAATTATTTCCTTTCCCTTGTCCTTCTCGGCCTCGCTATCAGCCTTCTTTTTAGAACTCAAGGGTTTGGGTTGGCTCGGTACCAACTTCATACGTTTACCATCATGGATAAAGGTGTAAATGTTTGAGCGTCCATAGATGGTAACGTTCTAATCAAACAACCAAGGTCTACCTAGGATGATGTGCCCTACATCCATAGTGATGATATCACACCACACTTTGTCCTTGTAAGTAGCAAACTCAATGGGAATCAGGCTACGCTCCTTAACCTCAATGGATGTCGGCATTGATGCAACTACCACTATCGACAATCACCTTATAGCTCTTCTCTCCAATTTTGGTGAATGTGTGAAAGATTGTGGTCCTCTTCCAGTCGTCGGTCGACTGCGGTTGTGTTAAGATGCACCTAGTCACACCCAACCTAGAGTCTTCACAAGGTGAAATTGGGTGGCACGGGACAACGCTCTCAATACACCCCACAAACTCTATCTCATCATCGGAGTCATCTAAGTCTCCCTCAACTTGGTGAACAACTTCCTCTACATCCTCTAGTTCATCATCCTCACGCTCACTTTCAATGTAAAGGGACTTGGTTTGACTCAGACACTAACTCGTCACATGGCCATGCCCTTGACATCAGTAGCATTGAGTCCTAGCGTTGACTTTGAATGGTTCGCTAACAGCTCTCCTTTTAGTAGCAGGAGGGGGTTTGAGGCTGGAAGAGTTAGCGGCGGGCTTGCTACAAGAAGAAGAGGGGACAGAACGGAAAGAGGTAGACTTGCCCGCAGACATGGCCTTACCATGTGTGTCACAGACCTCAGTAGCTCAAGAAAAGAAAGGGCCCCTAGATTCGTCCAAGTCCATGACCAACTGATAGGCTAGCTCCAATGCAGGTGTGCCTCAGGCAATGAGCTCCCGACAATAGTCATCTCGCAACCCAGATCGAAAGCAAGACAAAGTCTGTGTGGGGGTCTCAAGCTCTAAGACACTGCACCGGTTCAGATACTCATCAAACTTGACAGCATACTCCGCTGCTGATTTGTTGCCCTGGGTCAGCCGGTTCCATTGGTCAAGCATCCTCTGGAAGAATGACAGGGGAAAAAGTTTCACCTTCAATCACTCCATCTCATCCCAAGTCATCACAAGGCCTTCCCTTCTCAGGGCCATTTGGCGCAACACATTCCCCCAGTATTGACCCGCTATGCCAGTCTAGCTTCATGATTGTAAATCTGACTTTCCTCCATTCTGAAACATTGTACCAATCAAAGTAGTAGTCCATGGCCAACATCCAATCCAAGTATGCCTGTGGATTCCGACGACCATCATAAGTGGGAGCATCAAGTTTCACGCTCTTAAGAATTCGGTCATCTAGGCTCTCCTCTCTAGGGGGTAGGCCTTGCCTGCCTTCCCTTCTGGGTAGAATCTAATCATGCCCTGCCCTAAGCCTACGTTCTGGCTGTGGGATCGAACTCCATTCCTAGGGTTTCTAGAGATAGCTTGGGAGGGTTCACTATCACTGGGGTACCTCCATGCTCACTTCCTAACCTTTCGAGCCGAGCATTCAGATTTTCATTGGTCTCTTGTTGCTTTTGCTCGATATTTCCCAACCTAGCTAAGATATCCTCTAGAATTTTTGGCATATTCTCATAAGCCATTAGGGGTCTGCCAGCAAGGTAGTCTCGACCACTACGCAAAGGCATACACAGAAGGTGGGACCTAAATGGCTAAATGATGCTGGCGAACATGTGCATGCTACTAAATGAGGTAAAGGGCTACAAAGTGGGTCCAGGAGTAGCAGATTCGAGTTGACACTCGGGAAGGTTGATCAAGTGGGCTATTGAATTGGGTGAGTTTGACATCAAGTTCTGCCCAAGGACTGCAATCATGGCCCAGGCCCTTGCTGATTTCATTGTCGAGTGCACGATACCTGAAGAGGGCTCGCCTGAACAGTCCTTGGGACCAATATGGTATCTCTATGTCAACGGATCATCCTGCGCCACCGACAGTGGGGTAGGACTGGTCCTACTATCACCAGAGGGGATAGAGTTGCAATACGCCCTCCACTTTAACTTCCTGACCATGAATAATGTGGCCGAATACGAAGCACTGCTTCTGGGGTTACGAATGGTGAAGCACCTGGGGGTGAGCAGCATGCAGGCCTACAGTGACTCCATGCTCGTCACCAATCAAGTCAAGGGTGAGTTCAAAGCATGGGAGCCGACAATGATCAAGTATCTCGAGAAGGCTAAAGCCACTTCCATTTTGAGATGGTGCATATTCTGGGGAAGGTGAATGTCTGAGCAGACGCTCTATCCCGCCTAGCGTCTTCAACGATAACCTCTGGCTCGAGATCCATCTTGATAGAAGAACTATCAGTGCCGAGCATGAAAGAACCGACGTCCCAGGTGAATGCCATTGAGCATGAACCCTCATTGATGGTTCTGCTCTTAGACTTCCTCCTACGACAACAACTTCCAAGTGACCGCCCCAAGGCCCGCCACACACGAACACGCACGACGCACTTCACAATGGTTGATGGCCATCTATATAGGTGATCTCTTTCAACTCCGCTGCTAAAGTGCTTTTTCCCTATGGAAGCCAAGCAAGCCGTACAGGAAGTACACGAATGGCTTTGAGGGAGTCACGTAGGAGGGCGAGCACTTACATGGACCCTCATCTGACAAGGATATTGGTGGCCAATGTTGGAGGAAGATAGCCTCGACTACATCCAAAAGTGTCCACAATGTCAAAAGTTCTCCAACCTGCACCACCAGCCAGCGACACAACTGCACGCCTTGATGGAGCCTCACCCATTTGCTCGGTGGGGGGTAGACACACTAGGTCCCTTCCCCGAGGCTCAAGGGAGGAAGAAATTCCTCATTGTTACCATCGATTACTTCACCAAATGGGTCGAGACAGAGCCACTGGGAAGGATTACAAGCGAAGTAATATGGAAGTTCGTGCTACATAGGATTACATGCCAGTTCGGGATCCCACGCATCCTCACAACCGACAATGATAGACAATTCGCAAGCACAACCTTCCAGGGAAAGTGCTCAGAGCTAGGAATTTGGAATCACAACACATCGGTGGGGCACCCCCAAGCGAATGGTCCAGCGAAAACTACCAATAGAACACTCCTTCATGGCATCAAGACCTGCTTGGAGCAAGCAGGTGACTCATGGATAGACTTCATCCCAAGCATAGTTTGGGCACACCGGACTACCGCCAGCGCTGCTACGGGAGAGACCCTGTTCCACCTTGCATAAAGAGGAGAGGCGGTCATATCGGTTGAAATATCCAACCCGTCTCTATGAGTTGGACAATTCGATAAGGCCAAAAATAACCAGGCAATGCGAGAAAACCTGGACATGCTTGAGGAATGCAGAGAGCACGCCCGGTTAAGGCTCATAGCCTATCAGTAAAAGTTGGCCCAGTACTACAATGCTTGCATCAAAGAATGCCAGTTACTCCCCAGAGACCTAGTGCTGCGACGAACAAGTGTGGTGGACCCTAGAGCAGCCATGGGGAAACTAGCACCTAATTGGGAAGGGCCGTACATGGTAATGGAAGTGCTCGACAAAGGAGCATACAGGCTAACGACGTTGAGGGGAGAGAGGTACCCAGGACATGAAATTCTATAAATCTCAGAATTTTTTATCAATAAGTCATTTTTCGACATATGTCCTCGCCAGTGTAACAAAAGCGTCGCCAGCTGTATGCCGTAAGAAATTATGGTGACTTCTAAGTCTCCCAGAAATCATGGTGACTTCTAAGTCTCTAAGAGGTGAGCACTCATGCTCTCTCAGAAACTATGGTGGCTTCCAAGCCTCTAAGAGGTGAGCACTTATGCTCCCTTAGAAACTACGGTGGCTTCCAAGCCTCCAAGAAGCGAGCACTCATGCTCCTTCGAAAATTATGGTAGCTTCTAAGCTTCCAAGAGGCAAGTACACATGCTCCCTCAGAAATCACGGGCAATAATCTTTTCCCACCAAGAGAAGATGTACGCATAAGCCTTCCAAGGTAAACCCCCATCGTCTCCAAAGATGAAGCACGAGACCCCTGGTCTTCCCAAGGGACGGAGCACGTGCACACAACGAAGGGATGAGTTTAAATGATGAGTTTATCTACTCTCACAAGCTCACCACACATGAAGGTACCCTGCCAAGCACACACCACAAAGCAAAGAGAAGATGTCAAAAGAGAAATTTTTATTTATAAGCGGAGGGGGAGTACAAAGAGGTTACTCATCCTCCTTGCGACGGAACCTAGAAGGAAGGAGGCTCAAGACCCCCTTGTTAGTGTAAAGGTGGTTGACCCTGGCTAAGGTCTCCTGCCATCCATCCAGCTATCTCCGCTTATAATCTTTAGAGACGCTGCCGCCACTACTCTTCCCCGTCGCCAACTTCAGTGCCGGTAATACTTCCTGGCAGAAGCACAAATGCTTAGGAGGGGCCCTGCTAGATGGGGAACCAGACCCCTCACTTGAAGAGGAACCGGACTTCTCCGTCGACATCCTGCAAAACCTCTTAGCAACTCCGCAGACCCAGGATGGCCTTAGGGTTCATCACAGGATGATATTTATAGTGAAGGAGCAAAGTCCCCAGAAGGAAGAAGGAGACTTACCACCTCACCGACTTCGGGGAAATCGAAACAGCGGATCCTGGGAATCGCACCTTCCTCTGAGCAACCCCCTAGGCACTGCTTCATATCCTCAGGAGAAGATTTAGAGTAGAGGAAAAAAGCTGGCAAGTCATGTGGAGAGGGCTGACCACGCTGGGGCCCAGCAGGGCGAACCGGCTCCAGCACGGGCCGGTCAACCCCATTGGGACCCCCACGGGGTGGGCGCAACCCCCGCAGGGGTGGCCGCCCTCTCGCGAGGGCTAGCGGGGTCAAATGACCCCACTGCACCCCTTTTGGCCCCTCTTCGTGGGTTTTTCCCCTGTTTTCGTCGCCCTAGGTTGAGGAGAAGTCACCGTGCAGCATTTATTGCTCCCGAGATCCACTACTCGCCGCGTGGCAGCCATACGTTGGTGGAGACTCGTGCGGAGACGGCGGATTGTCTTGTTTGTTGTCTGGTTGTGCGTCGCTTGCTTGGAGAGGAATCGTTGTGCCCGTCCGTGCCGTGTGATACACTTGCTCGACTACTTTGACAGGTTTGCATGCATGTTTTCCCTCCTAATTTTCTTTGCTGTGACACCGTTTGTGATTATATGATAGGGTCAATAGACCCTAAATTACGGAGGTACTCCGCGGTCCGACGACATCAGCGCTACGCCGTATTTTCTGTCGGTTGTCATGAGACAAATCTCTCGAAATATTTCGAGATAATTACGGGTGCAACAATTGGCTAGCTTCTTTTGTTGTTCCCCATGGTGAAGAAGAGGTCCTTCGAGCCGAGGTCATTTATCCAGCTTGCTTGATGGCTTATGGCCAAAGGGTCGCACTTACTCCCGCTGCATTAGCCAATATTTATCATCACCTTGGGGCCCTAGCGACATGTTCTTCGCCTCAGGACAAAAGCATTCTAATGCCTTCCCATTATCTGGGAGCTTGGGCTGGGTTATTATTTCCCGAGTTCTCTCATAGATCAGACTTGGCTAACCCGAAAGCACCACTGATATTTGCCTTCACTGGCCTTGCTGATCAAGACATGTTCAGACAATTAGTCGGCGTGCGTCGAGCTTTATCTTTCTTGCCGACTCAAGAAAGACTAAGGTTAGAGCTCGACCGTTGTTCATATAATTTCTGCCCTTTCCTTGTTAAAGAAGGAGATCTTGTAGTTAGCAGAGTGTCTGTTCATGCAGAACTCTCTCCTTATGCTTATGTCGAGTGGGTGTATAGCACCCGGTCAAGTGTACTGGTGTTTCGTCGGGGCAGTGTTGCTGTTTTTGAGCCTTATTATCCTCACAGATTTGCAAGAAACTTTGGCTATGACCAAAACATTCCTCCAAATTCTGATTTTCCCATGAGCTCAAGGTAGTATAAAGGGAAAGACGTACACCTGATCTCAACCGCCTGGTGAGACTTCTACTTCCGGGAAGAGAAGAATTTCTATCCAATCCCAGAACAATCCCGGCGGGGGTGTTTTGACGTTTATTTTGCTAAATGGTGGTTTAAGCATAGCTGCATATTTTGACAACCTGCTAATGCCCTAAGGAAAGTAGAAGATCAACGTCTGAGGAAAACTGAGCTGCTGCCACTATTTCTGGATCCCCATTTTGTGAAATCCCACTTCGCTAGTGCTGCTAGTGCCATAAGACATATTGAGGCCACATGAAAAAAGGAGAAGCATGTCATTCCGATGCACAGGCGTCCATATACCAAGGATTTTAAGCTTTTGCAAAACATCACCGACTTGGCTGCCGCTACTTCCTCCTCCCAGCCAAGGCCTGCTTCCACCACCACTGCTACTTACTCATGGTGGGGGCAATTCCGGGCCGAGTGTGATTCGAAGAAGAAAAAGTAGCTTAATAGCCTACTGCCCGAAGGTGGTTTTGCCAATGAAGCTTTAGGCAAGTGGAAGGCCCACATCATCAACTCCATCGGTACCGCTGGCCCAGTAGAATACATTTCTCATGTGAAGGTATCTCGCACACCAAAGGACATATTGGAGGCGGTGAAGAAGGCGGCCCGAGTGCTCGTATTGAAACCCGAGGCAATTATTTTAAAGCCATGGGAATACTTGAGTCCCCAGCTATGAATTTGTCCCTCACACAATCCTTCAATGCACCCTAAATAAGCAATGTTCCATTTTCACTTCTCCTTTTTTTTTTTTTGAGTATAGGTCTTCATGAAGGCTGTGGGGTGGCAGCATCCCCTGAGGGCGACTCTCCAGGTCTAACACCAGATGAGCCTCCAGTCGCTCCGAAAAGGCAGCGAGCAAATGATACTAGGGAAGACGACTGACTCAAGTCTCGTCCTAGGAGTGACGATGCGGCCCCAGCCAATGATCGGGTTGCAAGTAAAGACACAATCCCCACTCCGATATGTTGTTATTCTTCAACGGGGCGGCTATAGTCATCATCATTTTCATCATTCTTTTTGTAGGCCCCCTTGAGGCCATAATGGATATGACTTTCTCCCGAACTCTCAGGGATGCTCTTACACAACAAGAGATGATGGGGCCAGTAATGTCACACGATGACTTTACGCGTATTCTTGACAACTACACACCGATCACCGACGCGTCTCCTTTGCCAGAAGTCGAGGGTAACCTCAAGAGGCAACCACCAGGTGTGTTCGAGTGTTTATTTTTTTTTTTGTAAGACAAGGAGTTGGAAGGCCCTTTCTCCTTTACCCCTCTTTTTTTTAAAATGCTTATTTCCCTCCGCAGAGAACCTGGGCAACCACATTTCACCGAATTGTCATGGTGCCAGTCTTCCAGGCTCTTCTCATAGTGCAAAGGGTCCCAATTTTAATACCGAGCAAGGTAATCCCTTTCCTACTATTCAACATGAAGACGCCCTCCGAACCACTAGTGAGGAGAGTACTAGCTCTTCAGGAGAAGAGGATTCCAATACCTCCACTAGCGATGAACATTCCAGCTCCTCCTCAAGAAAATGGTCCACTACAAGTTCTAGCTCTTCCCTGAAGAGTGGGGAAATGAGAGGTAAGGCAAATGAATATGACACCTGTCCACATTCGTTTCGTTTTTTTTTCCTTGCCTCCTTTTAATCACCTCATCCTCGGTATTAATCTTTTGTAGATGACATAGCCGAGATTCAGTCAGCTTTGGTAGGATCATCTGCAGAACTCATTAAGTCTAGCCCAAATGCAGGACTACCAAAATATGATGACGGCCCGAGACTTGATGTCACTGGCCCTCTCGATGAAGGGGTTACTACTACAAGGGCTCATTCAAAAGTGAATATCTCGCAGGGATGGCAGTACCAGTTTCAATACAGGTTTCAGTCGGGTCTGAAACTGAAACCGTTTCGGTTTCGATTTTGGTCCGAAACCAATTAAATTATTTTTTTTTCTTAAAACCCTACATTCGATTTTGGCCTGATTTCGGCATTGGGTGTCGTTTCGTTTCGGTTTGACAAAAACTCCAGACATCGTAGTCTCTCCTCGATATTTGTTCTTGTTTCAGGTTGACCCGAAGTTGGTAACATTGGGACTTTTCATGAACCCCTCTATGTTTTTGTCCCCACGAGCAAGAGGCTGGCAGCTTTGTGGGTGCCGACGTCCCTACATGGTGAAGGTTAGACATCTGGATGGGCCTGCCCGCCCTGATCCTTTTGAGAGCGCGGGCCTCCTCTTTAGTGACCCACACTTGTTTTAAACGGAGTTGTCGCTCCTCCACTGAATTGTCCCCAGCTCTAGGCTTGAGGGCGCCTGGTTTAAACCAGCGCGTGTGTTCCCGACTTGACTCTGGGGCGCCTGATCTTTTCACGACCGCCCTATCTTCCCGAACTTGACAGAGAAGACTAAAGCGGTTGGAAGTGCTAACAACCGGCACATGCCGGACTTGAGGTGTTATCGACTCGCCTCCATCGAGTCGGACTCTGAGATTCCCTTCCCGACAAGCATGGTCTTGCCGGAGTTGGATGCGGCTGTCGCAGGCTTCCTGCCTCTACGGCTGTGGCGCTGCTTCTTATGACTCAGAGCAGCAGAAACAAAAATGTGATTGACCGAGAAAGCTCAGTCAGCCGCAACCGTCTGGGCGGGGACGGCTTCCTTAGTCGCCGGTACCACCCCCAGAAAGTATGGTGAGCCCAATACAATGGGAAAGTCCCCAAACACCAATGGGGTGGCCAGGTATCCAAACCTGGCATGGGCAACGACGACCAGCGGGCCATAAGTGACAGCTGCCATTGCTTTCGAAGTCGGTTGTTGTGGTTGTTAGGTGTGTTCGTGCAACCTTCCCTTCCTCTTCCCTCCTGAAACAGAGAAAAAAAAGGGCATCATAGCATTAGTAAAGGTGTGGATAATCTTTGGCAGAAATAAGAAGGGCGAGAATGGTCCCACCGGGCCTGCCAATATGTTTAACTCACAGAATTTAACAGATAATTAATTACGGGGAGAGGGATGAAAGAGACAAAACTATTTGAGACATGCACATCTACTTATTGGCATGCATATAAGAGCCGGTTACGGCATATAACTTAAATATTCTGTGTATTGAGTTTATCAGACGACTAGAGTTCAAGTACTGAACAATTCCCCACCGACCGTAGTCGATGTTTATTTACATTGCTACGAGTCCGAATACCCTTGATTAACTGCCAAGGAAAATCCTCGATTTACACAAAGTTAGCTGTGATGTCGAAGGCATTGCCTTAAGTGCTAAGTCGTGCAAGGCGATGCCAAGTATCGAGAACGTTTCAAGAAGGACTACGGGCTTAACCGACGTAGTTACGAGAATCAAGGTAGATCCCCAAATTCATAACCTCAAGGTTCGAGGCCACTATATGTTCGTCATTCGACCTTTACGTAGCTAACTGAGTCTCAAACCCCCATGATTATTTTTGCATAATGTAAAGCACAGTGTTTCATGACCCAAGCATTCACAGGATTTTATAGAATCATGCTCACATGGCCACTAATATATTTCATAAGGTATTATAAAGTGTACAAGATATTGCAAGTACATCTTATGAGTACAGACTTGTCAACAAGTTTTTTTCCGATTGCACATGACCCTTTGTTCATAGACAATTAGGATTTTGGTTGCACATGACCCTTCGCTCATAAGCAATCAGGGTTTTAATTGTACATGACCCTTAGCTCATAGGCGATTAGGAATTTGATGGTACATGACCCTTTGCTCATAGGCGATTAGGGTTTTGGTTGCGTACGACCCTTTGCTCACATGCAATTAGGGTTTTAGTTGCACATGACTCTTTACTCGCAGGCAATTAGGGTTTTAGGTGCACGTGACCCTTTGCTTACAAGCAGTTAAGGTTTTAATTGTATGTGACCCTCTACTTACAGGCAGTTAGGGTTTTGTTATACATGATCCCTTGGCTCATAAGCAACTTGGGTTTACACACATGTCCTGGTCATACCCAGGATGCTTACATAACCACATCACCGGACTTTAAAGATTTCTCCATGTAGAGAAATTTTCTCTAGGTTACAGAGTTCACATAAATGAGTTGTGATGCACATGGGTTTATGACATACCCTCACAACACAACCACGGCACGGGGCTTTTGAACCACACACAAGCACCAAACACAAGCTCTGGGCTCTCTTCTCTCTTCCTCTGTCCGTGTTCTCTCTGTCTGTATCTTCTGTGCGTCCCAAATGGACCCCACTGGGGTATCTATAGAGTCTCGAAGGACTCTGGCAGTTACACCCTCTATTCGGGCCAAAACATAGGATTTGGGGAATTGATCCGGAGCAAAACCCATGTGGGGAGGATGGAACCGGTCCAAATCCCCATGTGGGGGGATGGAACCGGTCCAAAACCCCAAGTGGGGGGTGGAACTGGACCAACACCCCAAGTGAGGGGTGGACCCGGTCCAAACCCCCTTATGGGGTGGAACAGGGGCAAAACCCCCATATGGGGGTGGGAGCCGGGGCAAACCCCCCATATGGGGGTGGACCCGGTCCAAACCCTCCATATGAGGGTAAATCCAGGCTGCTGCTCCCCTTTTGCTCCAAATTGGTTAATTTTCCCCTTGAATAAGGGTTGTTATTGATGCTACTATTGGATTAATGCTGCTGCCATTGTGTTGCTGCAGCCACCCTTGCCATTGAACTGCTGCTGCCATTGGGCTGTTGCTGCTGCCCTTAAGCTGTTGCTGCTGCCACTGAGCTACTGCGGCAGCCCTTGAGCTGCTGCTATTATGTTGCTAATGCTGCAGCTAGTGATTGAAATTTAGGCAGTTTTAAGTTAACATCTGGTGCGACTTCAGCCAGGTAGCCATCAATAAGTTTAGCAACAGTAGTTATTGATGTTAAAGACGATGAACCCATCAACTGCTTATCATCACCCAAACCTGGTAAAGCTCCTCCAGTAGCCTGATCCATGGCTAAGAAGTGGTCAAGAATCCTCTGTACACAATCAACATTGTATAGAGTTTCCATAGAGTAAGAGAAGGTTGGCATCAACAGGTAAATGACGTCGTGACCTTTATGGCGCGACGGGATTTGGTCCCGACCCGAACTACACAATCACCTGACGAAGTCAGATTGAGTGCACCATGGGCTTCCACGAGGCCTGAATAAACCGTCACTTTGTGACTAGCACACCCACGCACTTAATAAACCTAACAAAAAACCAACAGACGAACATCTCAATAGATCTAACGAAAAGTGCGTCCACAATCACCCACCTTTTTATGCGCCTCGACTATGGCATCCACTTGAGTCCAATGACGGCACATGAGGATGAAGATTTGCAAGAGATTTCCACTTCGAGTTTCCTTCACTTTCCTCTCTCTACATTACCCGAAGAACCTCCTGCTCAGGATGATGCCATTGTCCTCGACCCTATCTACAAGATGAATTGGTGTTACGATGATGGGTCGATACTTCAATCACCCACATCGGCGCACCATGAGTCTTCCCCTGCCCTCAAAACCTATCACGCCACTAAAATCTGACGCTTTCTCTGTACCAAACCTCCCTCTTCTACACCTCCAATTCTATACTTTTAATCCCCACTGAGCCATCTGGACCCTCTAATGGCTCCCCTCCAACCATTATGCCTTCATCAACCATGCCACCGATGGCCTCCACTATCCTTTTAACCCCAAACCTAATCATTGTCATTCCACCACCTAACTCTTTACCAAAGCCCATGGCTAATTATGAGCAGGATCCATTTGTTGTTGCACTCGAGCCAACCCCGTCTACTTCCGAGCAAGGGGAGAAGCCTGACGTGTTTGAGCTTCCGCTTCCACTTACCCTTCCGTTGACACCCTCCATTACAACACCATCATCCATTGAGCCTACTACCTCCATCTCGCCTTCCTCTACCACTCGAAGTGGGTGTATGAATATAAGCAAAAGTGTTGAACATGATGTTCAAGAGCCAGGCAAGAAGGATTTGGCCATGGCTATACTATTCAAGAGCCAAGATTTTATTAGTTGGATGCCCATACAGGCTCTGGTGCTGGGCATCTTTGAGGATGTCGTGTCTCCATTAGCACTCACTAAGGAAAAATGCCAGGAATTGATGCCACATTGGCCCAAGGTCAAGATTGTCCAAGTTACTTTGCTTGTTATCCAAGATATCTTTCATGCTCTCATTACGCCTCGCTCTATCATAGTGCAAGTTCCTACCAAAGAAAAGGGGTCCACTTCCTCCATTGTCATGACACATTCTTTCGCTAAGGGGATGATGAAGTCTATGCTCAAGGGCCAGGCGGGGCATCCCTTGTTGGCAACCTATGACTCCAAGTGTACCTCATCTTCGCTCCCATGAAAGGGGCATATGCCCATTTTACTAAATGCTTTCTACGAACATATTCCAAGAGCCCTGGGCAATTTGACATCAAATGAGAGCTCTTGGGCATTAATTCCATTGGTTGAGCCATTTAACCGAGCACGTTTCTTGTCATGGAGGGCGAGGCATTCCTATGTTAAAGGACCTCCCACAAATGCCTTCACTTCCTACTTCATTCTATTCACCCTTTCATTAACCATTAATTTCTCTTTATGGGCCACCCATTAAGAGAGAAGGAGGTTCTCATCCTCTCACTTCTTGTGTTTGTCGCATTCCTTGCATCTTTTGCATTCCATGCATTTGCATTCCTTCTTTCTAAAGTTTCTGAACTCATATCTTCTCTGTCTTATTTCTTCCAATTCATCTTTGCCTCCAGAACCTCTGGATCCAATACCTTTTCTCCTAAGGCATCACGTCCCTCCACACTTTCCTCAACTGGAACCTCCAGATTTTTCATCTTACTCTCTACCTCTTCACCCGGGACATCGTGCCCCGCTTTATTTCCTTCCTCTGAAACCTCTAGATTTTCTCTTTTCTCTCCAAGGGCATCGCATCCCATTTCACTTTCTCCCTCTGGAACCTCCGGACCCCCTTTTATCTCTGGATTTTTACCTCCTTTCTGGGCATCACGCCCTTCCCTATTCTCTCCCTCCGAAATCTCTAGATTTTCCTCTCTTCCGAGGGCATCGCACCCCTTTTCATTCCTTCCTTCTGGGACCCCCGGACCTCTTTTCCTCCTTTCAATTCACCCTTCTACTCCTTCAGGACATCGCATCTTTTGTGCTTTTCTTCCTTTTAAATTACCTTTTTCCATACCTATTCTCAGGGCATCGCGTCCCTCATCACTTCCTTCCTCTGGAAACTTCGGATTCTTCCCTTCCCCATGATTCTTCTCTCATATCTCCGGACCCTCCTCTCTCCATTTACTAATTTCTTCTCCTGATTCCACCCAATCTTGGGTCTGACCCAATTTCTCCTACCTCAACTGCTCTGGGCATCTGCCCGTTCTCTCACAGCTTTCGAGACTTTAGTCCTCACTCCTCCTCTTGATTCCCCTCTCCTTCTGTAAACCTTTATATGTGATCAGGGTCTATGTACCTTACTGAGAGAGTTTTAGCCCTCACCTCGTTTCCTTTTCTCCTTATTCATCTGAGTTAGGTCTGGGCACCACTCCCTCTTACTAAGCCACTTCTAATCTTTGCTTCTTAAAATTCTCTATTTGCTAAGCGAGGACAACAAATTCCATGTTGATCAAACATCGCCTCCAGTAGCTACTTCAAAGGTCACAAGGTAATTCATTGGCATAAGTATGTATTTTCATTAATTCATTTATCTACGTACACTTTTCAACATGAAATGCTTCTTAACACGATCAAGAGTGGTAGTCTAGGCTTTTACCCTAGCTTAATATAAATGTCAACAAAAAAGAGTCTTTCGGCTTACTTTTGCAGCATCTTTTGGTTATGACAACCCAGTGTTGGGAGTTCAGCATTCCCTCCCCGCTCATTAAGGGCGATCCTTAGATGGGCACTGCACACACTTCATGACGTCTGTAGCTGTCTCTTTTGGTAAACACCGTCACTACTAGGGCCATGCTTGAGGACACGAGGTCTTTTTCTCTTCTCTACAGGGCGGTTCCTTGGGAGGAACTCGAGAATCTCGAGCTGACCAAAGGAGTGGAAGATGCCTAGAAGGATTTACAAAATGAGAAGAAAATTAAAGGGAAAGGTGAGGACTAAAGTCTTGAAAGTAGTGTGAGAACAGATAGATGCCGACGGCAGTCGATGTGGAGGAACTCGGGTCGGACCCGAGGTCGGGAGGAATTAGAAGAAGAAATTGATAAATTGAAAGAGGTAGATCTGAAGGGTCCGAAAGTAAAGGAGGAGAATCATGGGGGAAAGAATCTAGAAATTTTGGAGAAGGATGATGAGGGACGCGATGCCCTGGGAAAAGGTATGGAAAAAGAAAGTTCAAAAGGAGGAAAAGAATGAAGAACACGATGTCCTAGAAGAGCAAAAGGATGAATTGGAAGAAAGGAAGGTCCAGAGGTTTCGAAAGGAAATGAAAAGGAAGGGTGCGATGCCCTAAAGGGAGATCCGGAGGTTTCAGAAGGAGAAGATGAGTCGGGGCGAGATGCCTTGGGAAAGTAAGAGAACAGAACAAAAACCTGGACCTGGGAGACTCTTGCGGTTTCGGGTAAAGAGAATGGGGGTTGGATAGAGTGAATGGAATCAATAGAGGATCCAGAGATTCCAATGGAAGATGATGATGAGGGATGGATAAAGAAAAAGAATTAAACAAAGAGGGGTCCGGAGGCTCCAGACAAGGAGGACTTTGGGGGTCGAAGGACCCTAGAGAAGAGGAGGAGATTGATTGCATGGATTTAGATGGTGGAAAGCATCCCCTCAGCCAATAGATTACCCATAAAAGGAAGTTAAATAGCAAAAAGAGCGGTGATGGAATGGGACAAGAAGTGGATGGACCAATGAGGGCCCCCTCAACAAGGGATTTCTTATCCTTAAGCTTCACCTTATGCCTTCCCCTCTTCTTGGTAGATACTCTCTTACAGTGCAGCCCCTTATGCTTCAACATAGTTTCTTGGCCTCCTCGCCTCGCATGCCCTCTCCAGCGACGTGTTGTGATAGATGACCTTGTTTTTCCCTAATCGCCCAACTCAATTGATGTAGTTGGTGCCCACAGGCTCTCGATCGATGAACTTCTAATAAGATCCCTTGGACGTTCAAAAATAAATGGTAACTCCCTTGGCAAATAATCACAGCAAAAATTTGAGAGTTTTGCTTGTAAAATAGGAATCTTGACATGGAATGGCTCCTTTGGAAATAGATTCCTTGACTTCGGCACAAGGAGCTTCATATTTGGCACACTGCTCAGGGTCGTTGGAATATCGTGTGTGAACATGTTTGGTAACATAGGCATTCGCCCCTTGCATGGAAGTTGGTGGTGAGTAGACATGATGTCAAAAGCTTCCAACAAGGACTGCCCTAACCCGCCCTTGAGCATAGAGTTCATCATCTCCTTTGCAGTGGAATGTGTCAACACTATGCTTGAGGAGAACCCCTTCTCTTCATTAGCCATTTGGACTATGACCGAATAAGGGGTAATGAGAGCCTTGAAAGTATCTTGGCCAATGAGTAATTTGACCTTTATTGCTTTGGCCCCTGGTTTGCTCAGCACTAATTCTTGAGAGTCCTTCTTGGTGGACATTGGTGTAGGTGGAGGCTCGACCTTCCCAAAGATGTCTGGCACAAGAACCCGAATAGGCATTCGGCAAATGAAAGCTTGAGTTTTGAATGGCATAGCCGTGACCAAATTCTTCTTGCTTGGTTCTTGCACATCCTCTTTGGCACATATATTTATGGAGATACACCCACTCGAAGGGGAGGCAAAAGGAGGTGAGATGGAGGTTGAAGGCTCAATAAATGATGGAGGTTTAATGGAAGGTGCTATAAGAAGGGTAGGTGGAGTTGAAACACGACGAGCTTTTTCCCTTGCTCGGAAGCAAACGGGGTTGGCTCGAGTGCAAAAATAAATGGGCCCTGCTCAGGATTTATCACGAGTTTGGATAAGGGGTCGAGTAGAGGATTGAGAGTGGTTGGGTTCGTGGTTATATGGATAGTGGAGGTTTTAGGTGGGGGTGATGGAGGGATACTTGGTTGGGAACAATAGTTAATGGGGGGCTCAGTGGAGACCAATGGTGTGGAGGTTTTGGTGGCACATGAAGTGTCCAGTGCAGGGGGTAACTCATGGTGCATCGACACGGGTTGTGGGAGCATGGACCCATCATCGTAACACCGTGAGGTCTCATAGACATGGGTAGGGATAGTGACTGATTCATGGTGCATTAACGCAGGTTGCTGGAGTATTGACCTGTCATCGTAACACCATTATGTCTCATAGATAGGGGTAGGGATAGTGGCTTCGTCCTGAGTAGGGGGTTCTTGTGGAAGCGGTGGAAGAGAAAAACGAAGAAAACTTGAAGTGGGTGCAACTTGAAGATCTCAAAATCTTCATAACGTGTCATCTCCAATTCTTCATAATCATCAAGTTCAAACGGACACCGTGGTGGAGGCGTGTTGATGAGTGGAGGGTGTGTATTGGCATGGAGGATTTTGTGGATGTGAATGCAGAGGCGGAGGGCCACGTGAATGAGTGTAATGAATGGGTGGTGGGCAGACGACATTCACTTGATTGTTAAAACTTGGAAGAACATATTGCTCACTTATATCCTCAATGCCATGCTCATCTCTTCTCTCCCTCCAATCTTTCTCCTTTTTAGTAATGGTATTCATGAAAGCGTGAAGGGGATTGACTTGAGGAGGAGGAGGTAGTCGCCGACCTGTGACCCTCTTTAATTGTTCCTCTATTTGATCAATTTTGTCAATAAGAGCTTACTGGAGGGGTGTGACTTGTGAAGTAGCGAGTCGGCCTTGAGACCTTGGACGGGTGGCTTGACATGGAGGCCATGAAGGAGAAGGGGAGTGATGAGTAGTGATTGGCAGATCTAGAGGGGAGGGATGAATAGATCAGCCCCTTTTCTTCGAAAGGCTATTGAACAAAGCAACTAACTAGTTGATAAGTAAGAAACTCCACATGTGAGACCAGTGCATTATTGAATCTTTACCGAAAATATAATAGATCTGGACTACTTGTATGTTTAATTTTTGGGGACTAACTTAAGCTGAGTAACGAGGGCCTTAACCCAAACTACAGGAAATCTTCGAAGGCACAGTGTGTGCTCAATGTGACGACCCCTTGGCCAGAGACCCGTAGTGTTGCCCCTCCCTGCACCATGCCTAGGGTTGGATTTAGTCCTTGAGGGAGAAAAATTGAAGAAACATGGAGGCAAGCCTAGCGCAGGGACGCAGGATATCTAGGTTTGACTCCCTCTCAGGGCACTACCCCTCAAAGAGTCTATGTATTGTAACTGGGGTTTTAGCTTTGCACGCATACGTCCGGGTTGGTCAACCTACGGGGACTTTGTCGCACTTGTCGTACTTTTAAACCATGATTTTCTCCCATGATGCTGCACTACCCTTCACCGTTTTACGCGAACCTCAACTCTTGTTAGGAGAAGCAGACCCGGTTACTAGAATCAGGGGCATTTTTCATGGGATTTTTTTTCTTTGATTCTCCTCTTTTCTTTTAGGACTACCCCTATTTGAGACCCCTCTCGTATTGGGGAGTACCAAGGTCAGTTGTCCACCCCATCAGTCTCTTGCCCCTTACGCTTAGCCAAAAGGAGAGGAGCAAAGGACCATCACCTTCCCCGAGCATGGCCGAAGGAGAAATGATGTTACACAAAAGGGAGACCCTAACCAAAGGGGCGTCGTGTAGTGTGTGGGAATGCTGTGCCAAGGAATCATTCCTAACGATAAGGGAAAGGGCTACCTCATTACTCAGCCATCATTAGCCAGACTCTATTTTAAGGGTAGAAGCGTTTTAAGTAAAGCCCATTCCATGCGTGTGACAGTTCTTCTCCCTCAACGTTAACGAAAAGATAGACGTTCCCTGGATATACTTCCTTTACTACAAACGGCCCTTCCCAGTTGGGTTGCAGCTTGGACCTAGAACCACCTGTTCGAATAAATTTACGTTTCAAAACCATATTGCCCACTTGAAATTTTCGTTCAATTACCTTCTTTTGGAAATGACGCGAGACACATTTTTGGTACACAAAAACGTGATTGGCCGCATTCAGCCCCTTCTTATCTAAGAGTTCCAGCTGGACTAGCAATGCCTCCCGGCGTTCATCAAGATTAAGTTCTTTGTCGAGCTGTACCCTTAGGGAAGGGATCAAGATCTCATACGGGAGTACCGCCTCCATCCCATAAGTGAGAGTAAACGGGGTTTGCCCCGTGGGAGTGCGGACGGAGGTTCGATAGGCCCATAGAGCTTCTGTCAATTTGTCGACCCAATCAGCATATCTGTGTGAGTCGCATATTTTCTTAATAATTTTAAGAAGGGTTTTGTTTGTGGCCTCAGCTTGGCCGTTACCTTGAGAGTAATAAGGTGATGAATGATGGAAAGAAATATGAAACTTCTTACAGAGGTCTTGGAGTTCTTATGATACAAATTGGGATCCGTTGTCAGTGACGATGTCACTTGGCACTCCGAACCATGAGATGGTGTTCTTCATAATGAAGCGACTTACTGTGGCTGCTTTGATTTCTACATACGCTTCAGCTTCTGTCCACTTGGTGAAATACTCGGTTGTTGTGAGGATAAAAGATTTCTATTTAACCTGAGCATTAGGGTCACCGAGTGGTCCAACAATATCAAAGGCTCACATCGAGAATGGCCAAGGAGCAGAGAGAGGATGGAGAGAAGAAGCAGGGGCATGAATTTTATCGACGTGAAGCTGGCATTGAAGACACCTATGAACATAGGTGGAACAATCCTCTTCTAGGGTTGGCCAGTAATAGCCTTGCCTAAGAATCTTCTTTGCCAATGCCTGCCCATTAACGAGCCCTCCACACTCATTTGCATGAGCTACTTCTACCACCTTCCAAGCCTCGTTGTCATCCAGACACCTCATGAGAACTCCATTAAGAGCACGCCTATATAATTCTCCTGCAATGATTGTATACCTCGAGGCGACTCTTCCAATGGCCTTCCGCTGCTCGGCATTGGCCGTCTCTGGAAAGGATCCATCCCTATATTATTGCTCAACTTCATGATACCACGGCAGCTCTTCTTCTTCTAAGATCTCCTCAAGCTCAGTCAATGATACTTCCTTTAATTCTTCCTTCTCAGCCTTCTTCTCTACGATTTTCCGAAGGTTATCGAACCAAGGATCCTGAAGAGAGAGAGCATCCATCCGCTGGACCACGATGGTCTCAGTGGAACAATTAAGAGGGAAAGAAAGGGAAGAAGCAAGTGATGCCAATGCATCAGCCAGGATATTCTGAGAGCGAGGAGTATGGATATAAATAAGCTTGCGAAACTACCTAGCCAAGAGCGTGACCAGATCTTGATAGGGTTTAAGCTTCATGTCATGGGTGCGGTAAGTTGAGAGAACTTGACACAGCACTAATTGAGAGTCTCCTATAATGTTGAGATAGCACGCGCCTAGGAGGTAGGCGTGCTTCAGACCGGCCAGGAGAGCCTCATACTCGGCTATATTGTTTGTGGCAGGAAATAAGAGCTGATAAGCAATGGGGATGGTTACTCCTTCTGGAGTAAGGAGAACGGGGCCGATTCCACGGCCCTGAGAATTTAATGCACCGTCAAAGTGCAGGGACCAGAACAGAAGATGAGTGATCACAGATAGATGCTCGTTGGGGAATTCATCCTGGATTGAATTAGTGTAGGGGATTGGAGAGTGAGCAAGGTGCTCAGCAATAGCGTATCCCTTGATTGCTTTCTGGACAATGAAGGTGATGTCGAATTGAGAGAGAAAGCTCTGCTAGCGAGCTAATCTGCTAGAAAGGATAGGCTTTTCCAAAAGATATCGGATCGGGTCCATCCTAGAGATTAGCTTGACCTCATGGGCAAGAAAATACTGTTTGAGTTTCTGAGCTACCCATACTAGTGCTGCACAGGTCTTCTCCATGGCAATATACTTAGACTCAGTAGGATTGAACAGTCTAGATAAATAGTATGCTGCCGTTTCTCTTCCTTTATCATCCACTTGGGCCAGGACAGCTCCTAGGGAGTCTGTTTGGAGTCATTAGCCCCTCGGTTTGCCCCCTTGGACTGCATGTGTCATTTTGTGTAAAGTCAAGGGCAATTCGGTCATATAAAATATTGGGCTCCTATAAATAGGACATCACTTCTCCATGGGAGAACTAATGTTGAATGAATGAAATTTTGAATTCCCACTTGAGAAATTCCCCCCTTGTAGAGTGTGACTCTCCACCTCTCTTCTCCTTCTCTCTCTCTCTCTAAGAGGGGTGCCCCTTTCTCTCTCTAGGCCTCCCCCTCCTCTCTCTCCTCTCTCCTCCACCTCATCCTCCACCTCCACCTCAACCCCACCTTCCACCTCAGCATCCACATCAGCCTGACCCCTCAACTTCCCCACCCCACCATTACTCCAACCATTAATACCACCACACCCTAGGGAGACTTCCCCACACTCCCAAGCAACTCTCCCACATCCGAAGAGAGAATCTCACCCCCAAGCACCCCCTTCACTTCCCCAAGCACCTCTTCCCCTCCCCAAGGCCCCCCATTAACTCCCTAGCCCACCAACCAAGAGAGAACCCAGCCACCTCACCCCAAGGCCACTCCTCTCCTCTCTCTCTAGCCTTGGTAGAATTTTGCCCCCTCCTCTCCCCTGTACTAGCTCCGCCCCCTCCAGCTCTTTCCTCTCTCCCCCAACCTGGTGGTAACCCTCCACACCTTCCCTCCCAATGGGGAAAGCTCCCAACCTCTTCCCACCCCGTCCTCCCTCTCATCTAGCCCCCTACTCACTCCATATCTCCCACTGCCACCCAGATAGCAATAGTAGCCGACTGACATCCCAGTTGCAGTGACTTCCCTGCCATCCCTTAGCATCTCCTAATAGCAACCCTAGCACCGATGGATTCTACTCCGAGTCAGTTTTGCTCTGAGTGTTCACACACCATCGTATGACCTTTGAGCAGCTCGGAGGAGTGATTCCCGTCAATGTGCATAGTCTGTGTCTGGCAGACAACTAGGGGCAAGTTGCAGGAGCACCCACGACCTGTCCTTCAAGCTTCCTGGTGCACCCTTCAACTAAGGCACTCCTCCACGAGTCCTCTTTCAGCTACAACAAGGAGGAGGTCGTTTGGCCACCGGAGTACCCCGGTCTGGCCGTTCTCCCAGTTGTACGTAGTCTGTCTTCTCTAAGCATACGTTGGACCCTACCCCACTCTTCTGATCTTTGCCGCCACCACAAACTTCGTCTGGGATCCCCTTCTTCAACCATGCGAAGCAGACTTGTCACCGATCATGAAGGCACTATCCCTGCCCCCAGAAACACTCGGTGGAGTCCGTGGTGACCCTGACATCCCATTGCAGCTCTATTCACTAGACTGGGCCAAGCTAGATCGAGCTGCGATGCTTGACCTGCAGCAACCTTGCTCAGACCCAGGACGATCCGCGAAGCCTATGGCTTGTTCTAGGTCTGTCCCCAGATATTTCTAAACTCGCTCCACCTCCTTCCTCAAATGGAGAAGCCTGTGGCGACTCTGACATCACTCTACTATTCTGCTGGCCCAGACAGGACAGACCCAGACCGATTCGTGAAGCCGGACCTACAACAGCCGCAACTGATACCTGGGTGAGCAACGGCTCCCACGGCCAACTCCTACCACTTCCCCAGACAATTTCAGCATTGACCACGCCTCCGGTATCACTCAGAGAAGCTCGTGGCACCTCCGACATTAGCTTGTTGTCCTGCAGGATCAGCCCGGACAGAACCTATTCCCGTGCAATCCCCATCCCTCGCTTGGCCAGCTAAAGGCCTTTCCATGTGTGGATGTATAATTTGGTTGTAATTAAGTTCATCCCCACCCCGTGATCAACCCTCCTGCGTGAGGTGTAGTGCAGTAACCGAATATCACAGCCAAGCTTTCCTGACACAACATACGGGTTGCATTTCCCATGCTCCCTGGCTCGCCTTCATCTCCCACTAAAATCGACTTCTTCAAACTGATTAGGTAAGCGCTCGATACCCCTCTCCTAGTCATTTCTTTGCTTAGTTTGTATCATATTCCTTTGCCGGTCAGACAGCGAGTGAGTGCCCGCCCCCCACTTTACTTACATTGTGAATCCCCACTGTAGCATGAGTTGAGCGAGCCAACATGTAACCAATGCCCTTGGCATGCTGGCCGCCCACGAAACATGGGAATCCCAACCCCTTCGGGGGGTCAGCCTAAGCCTTGCCAAACGTTGGAACAGTGAGGCCCCACCCCGGACCCCTCGATCATCCCAAAGTTGCCTTCAGGAAAGAGTGTGCACTGCGTGAGTGTTACCTCCAGAATCGAGTCTGTTGCTTATTTATGTGATTATGGGTCTAGGTTCGAGGCACATTCGGTCATTCCCATTGCACCCCTAGGCCGTCTCACATCAAATTTGCAAGTATACCTTGCAACACACTGAATTTAATCTCCTCTCATAAGAAACTTACCCCCATGCCCATACCAGTGCCTTTTAATCCAGCCTCCCCATACTTATCATACAAAGATCGCTTCTCATCATCAGACAATACCTGCAAGATGGCACAACATGTTTCAGTTGACTGTAAAGGCACTAATCCTCCTCTTTCAACAATTAATCATGACCAGGCAGAAAACCAAATCTCGTATGCATTACTGATCTCCTTAAATATCTGTTTAGCCCCTGGATCTCTATAAAAAAACAAAATAAAAGAGGTGATTTAAAAAATGAATGCATGCAGAAGACTTCATCACTAAATTCTAACGAGGTTCTCAAAAGTTGTGTACCAGGCTATCTGATGGGAATCGACGCCGAGCATGTATAGTTTATTTTACATTTATATCCTTTTAGTTTGTGTTTATATCCGTGAGAAAGTATGTACGCAATTGTAAGGTTTTACAAGCCATCGAGTCATTCCCATAGATTGTTTGAATTTTTGTGTAAAAGTGCAGTAGGTCCAGTTAGGGGGCCCTCCCTCCTTTCCCATTGGTCCACCTAGGCCATGTGGGGCTGGTCAAACATCTTAGGTGGCATCTAGAGTATAGCCAAAAGGATCTCCAAAAAGCTCCCTATACAAAAACCCTCACAAAGCACAAGATCCCCACATACTCCCCCAATAAAACAAAAAAGGACGACTTACGTGATCTCACATTACAGATAAGATCCGCCCACTCTCTAACTTTGGCACAAATAAACAAAACCAAACACTCGGCCACCTTAGCTTCCTTTCTGAAGATCTTGCTGTTCCTTTCTCCCCAAAGAGTCCAAAGAGTGGCATGAAGGATCATCCACGATATGATTTTGTCACCTTTAAGCATCATATGATGGCACACATCCCTCTAACTATCAAGAGTGCATTGTGCCCTCCTGACAAGTGCCTCCCACACACCCTGAGAATATGTGCAACCTACAAACAAGTGGTCCACAGTCTCATACTTGACTCCGCACAGGCAACAACAAGGAGGTATGTCCTAAAGGAACCGAAGTAATCTATCCCTGGTGGGGAGCCTCTTGTGAAAGATCCTCCAGTTGAGGAGCTTCACTTTTAGTGGACTCCTAGGTCTCTAGACTTGGGGGGCAAGACTATGACGCACCCATCTATCGGAAATGAAGGTGTAGATTAACCTCACCGAGAAGGCATCGTCCCTCCCCCATCTCCACGTCTACCTGTCCTCTCTATATGGCTGGGGGCAAAACCTAGAAGGAACCGAAGAAGGGCCTCCAACTGCTCCATCTCCTCGATCCTGAGGTTCCACCTGAACGCCAGTCCTCAAGCACCTCCCATGGCACGAGGAGGTCGAAGGCCCTACAAGACCGATGTGAATGGCACTACTAAACCTCAAAAAGGAGGCCTCCAAAATGAAGTCGCTGCACCATCTATCCTTCTAGAAAAGACACTTGGCACCTTTTCCCAAACGAGCATGAGTGACTATCCCTACAAAGCAAAATGTCGTGCCCAATAGGAGAGATGTGGCGTTGAACTATTGGTGCCAAATCCCAAACCCTCCCTCTAGTGTAGTATCTCCGCCTAATCTCTTGCGCCCACAGACCATCCTCTCCCAACCCCAACCTCCGCAAGCACTTGCTAAGAAGGGCTAATTTAAAATCTTTGATGCTCTTGATACCAACACCTCCCCCTTCCTTGCTTCTAGCCACTCTACCCCAAGCAACAACATGCCAGTCCCTTCACCTTCCCCAATTCTCATGCCAAAAGCAGCTCCCTTCAATAGACTCTACCTTCTTCGCCACCATCTTTGGGACCCAAAACATAAACAGAGTAAATAGGTAGGTTGTCTAGCATTGACTTACATAACTCCAATCTTCCCCCATATGAGTAACCTAACCTTCCACCCTACCCACTTGGATTCAAATTTCTGCACAATATGCTGCCAATCTAAACAATGTAAGGCTCCCATAGACAACGGGAGGCCCAAATAGGAGATAGAAAAGGCTCCTATCTGACATCCTAGAATGTATGCCGCCCTCTGAAGAGCTCTATCCTCCATGTTAACTCTTACGAGCAGACTCTTTTGGAAGCTCACCTTGAGACCACTAACCTCCTCCAATAACTCCAACAGTAACCTGGCCACATATAGTTGATGCTCATCATCTGCAAGGAAAAAAATGATATCACTTGCATATTGCATGTGTAATAGAGGGCCCACCTCTCCCCACAGCCTGTAGATTTCGCTCTCAACCACATCCTGCTCAAGATATGAGCAACCAACACAAAGAGGGGGGAACTAGAGTCTCCCTGACGGAGGCCTCCGCAATTGTGGAAGAAAGAAGTCGGCTTCCCATTCACCAGGATCGCAAAGGTAGCTGAAGAGATGCAAGCACGAAACCATCCTGTCCACCTCTCTCCGAACCCCATCTTCTCCAACACATCAAACAAACACTACCAATTGACTCTATCATGAGCCTTCTCAAAGTCCAACTTGAGAGCCCCTTCTTCTGAGTCTTCATGGCAAAGACACACTCATGGGCTACCAGAAAAGTCTCCTGAATGTCTCCCCATAATAAAGGCTCCTTGGAAGCCACTAACCATCCTATCCCTAACCTTGTCCATTCTCCCTGCCACCACCTTGGTGAAGATATTGCAAGTGCCATACAAAATAAGTTTTTTTCACCAACCCAACCTATACATTGAATTGGAATGTACCAATCTGGTGCCAAAAGCACTAAAATGCCACTCATGAAGTAGGATGACGCAATTCTTGATAGTATTAGCTGTGTGTCCGAATTCATCTCTAAAAACTCTATTATTTCTTTCTTTCCAAATTGACCATAACATAGTTGACAAGCACATCTTCCACAGGTCATCCTCAGCTTCCATGGGCTTAAATTTTGGCCATTCCTTCACGACATCATGTAAATTTTGTGATAAGTTCCAATTCACTTCAATGGCATTGAAAAACTGGATCCAGAAATGCATTTACAATCCCACAACTGAGAAATAAGTGGTCCATGTTTTCCTTGTAGTATCCACAAAAAAACACAATTTTCTCGAGCATCTTTTCTGAACCTTCTCACTCTATCTGCCGTGAACATCCTATGCCACGCAATTTTCCATAAGAATATCCTGATTTTGATGGTGAGTATCCTGTTCCGAGCCCTCCAGTGGCAAGAAACCCTCTAACCTCCTTGCACCAGAATGCAAACCACTGATTTGACAGACTTTTCCTAATCATTCCAACCTCCAATTCATGTGATCTCCCTTCCCATAATATGCTCGTACCATCCAACGATTGTGAAAATTGTAGAAATTCATTGACCTCTCCATAAATGTTCCATCTGAATTCCACGTTCCACTATCAATTGGCCCCTGAAGATGTCCAGATAGAACTTACATAAAACAAGAACCGAGGAGAGGGTTGTTTCTTTTATTTACGAGAGAGTGAGCGAATGGGCTGAGCACCTATGTAAGATGGAGTAACGCAACTCCTCTCTTTTCCTTTTGTTGGGGCGGGAGTGACGCGATCGGGTTGACGGGCAGCACTCGGGGCCGATTTGACGGTGTTGGCACGTGCTCTTGTGGGGCCCGCATCCTAAAGCATTCTTGATCAGCGTGAGCTCCATATTCCTTACTTGACAGGACAAAAGGGAGAGGATAACAAGGATTCAAGGATTCCTCTACACGAAGGAGCAGTGGACATCAAACTGGATGAAGAAGGATAAAAAGGAAGAGAGGTGAGGACTAGAACTCTCTCGCTAGGGTACAAAGACCCTGATAACAAGGAACTAGATACAGAATAAACAGAGATTAATTGAGATCAATGCAGACTAAAGTCTCGAAAATAGTAAGAAAAAGGGTGAGAATCTCGAAAGGGTGATAAAGAAAGAATAGAAGAACATCGGGAAGATTGCTGTAAAGGTGGAGAAGGAGGGTAATAACCATCTGACATAGTCGGAGAATAAGAATCGGTAGAATCCGGCAAGGTCAGAGAAGGGGAATAATGGTCATCCGATAACGTCAGAGAAGAATCAGGAATAGAGCCCGAGACTACCAGAGGAGAATTAGAAGACATCCCGAAATCGGGATGGAAGGAGGCTCTTGATAAAAGGTATAGGAATGGGGGTTCACAGGCCCAGGAAGAGAGGAGAAAATCATGGAAACGGGATCAGGTGATGGAAGATACACCACCCAAGGGTGAGAGCTTAGCCGAAGGAATGATGAATGACAAGAAGAAGGAGTGGACCCCTGTGTGCACAACCGACGGCCCTTGAACTTGCGCCGTCATCGCTTCTTAGCTGAAACTAGCTTGTAATGGACCCGCTTGGCATGGACTCAGACCTTCGGGCCTCTTAGTTTGTAATGTCTTCTCAAATAGCGGGCCCACCTAACAGATCGTAGATGGCCTGGCCCAGTTACGAACATGTAGCTTCACTGAGGCGGTTGCCCCTAGACACCCAGTGCTAACAATAGTTGGACATTCCTGAACAAGTGACTCCTTGGGATGAACATCATGAAACCATACAGTCTTGTCACTTGGCACAAGGAGCCTGAGATTTGGCAACTCCACTTGGCAACCAGCTGTGAAGCGTAGCTCCCTTGATAGAAGAGAAGGATGAAATTGAGGGAGAGTAATACGCGGTGTTGACGTGACCGGCTTACTAATAAACTCAGGGAGATTGCACAGAAAGTGTAAAATGTCCTTGGAAAATGCTGAAAGTACCGCTAATTGCCCCTTGAACATGGAATGCATAATCTTCTTGGCAGTCGTATGAGTTAGCACAATATGGGTAACGAACCCCTCTTGGCCAGTGATCTAAATAGCAATAGAGCGAGAAGTGATAACAGCATCAATGGTGGATCCTCCGGCGGGCAATGAGATTGCCACCGGTCTCACTTGTGAAGAGACTAGCACCAGTGCAAGAGAGCTCTTCCTGGCAATCATCTTTGGAAGTACAGGCTCATCATCCCCAAAATGGCCAGAAACTAGGACATGAAGCGGCATCCGACAGATAAACTCTTGGAGATTGAAATGTATAACCGGCATTGACCCATCCTGGCTTGGCTCATCATCTCCTTGGGGACCAGACCCAAGGGGCACCAAAGGCAATGCACACCCGCTCCGTGGGGTGGAAGAAGAGGGAGAAGTGAAGGGGACAGTGACATCGAGTGGTGGCAAAGGCAATGTGGGTGAAGGCGGAGGTAAAGATGGCAAATGTAAGGTGGTAATGATAGGTTCATGTGAAGGTGGAGGTAAAGGCAAGGGCGAAGGTGGAGGTGTAGGTGGGGGTAAAGGTGAAGATAGAGCTTGCTCAGGTTGGCGCGAAGAAAGAGGTGGAGATGGTGGTGATGGAGAAGATGTAGGAGATTCTGGGAGAGGAGGTGACGAAGGTGACAGTGATGGGTTAGGTAATGGTGATATCGAGGACGGTAATGGTGATGGAGTAGGTGATGATGAATGGGAGGATGAAGAGGAAGGTCGTGGTGCCCATCGTCGTCATATCGACACAACGCGTCGGGGGGTGTTAAGAGTGGAAGTGGTGGTAACGGAGGAAGTGGAGGAAGTGGAGGCACTAGCCTGAGCAAGGGCTTGGGTAGGTGAAGGTGATGGAAACGGGGTAGGAGATTGTGAAGGTAATGGGGTAGGTGGAGCAGGTGCAATACTAACTAAAGGATCATGGGGGTGATGGAGCAGGTGCAATACTAACTAAAGGATCATGGGGGTGCCCCGAGTCTTGTAATGGAGACGGCTACCTGGGTGGTGCTTGCTCCTGCTACTGCTTGCTGTGGAGATATGAAATAAGGTTGCGAATGGTGGATCAATCGATCCTCTTCTTATCTTCCAAGTCATAAATGTACTCTCGGAACTCGGGACAATCCTCGACCAAATGCCCCTGCTGACGATGATATTCACAAAAATGAAACAAATTCCCGACTGTGGGTCTACAAGACATAACCGGAGGAAGTTGCAATGCGTGAGTGGCCATCAAAGTCCTGAAAATATCAGAAAAAGTCTCTGGCAACAGAGAATGAGGAGCCTACTTCGGGCAAGAGGGATGCCGAGGGGTATGGGAAGAAGATGATTGTGGAGAAGGAAATGGAGGTTGCGTAGGCAAGGATGTATGATGACTAGCGGAGGGACTTGGTGGAGGTGCATGAGTAGGATGAGTAGGAGGTATGTAGTGGACGACATCCACTTGCTCGGGGTGTGGTGTTTCGTTGACAAGGGGTGGAGACACATTGGGATATGAAGAAGCAGAAAGTTGACTCGCAGAAGGTTGATGTGGTGGACTCATGGGAGGTTGATATGTGGAGGCATATGGCCGACTCGTGGAGGGTTGATAGGTGGAAGTAGAAGGTTAACTTGTGGAGGGTAGGCTCATGGAGGGATACGTGGTGGAAGGCTGACTCGTGGGTGGTGAGTAGGTGGTGGAAGGTTGACTCATAGAAGGTACAAAGGGGGTATATGAGGATGGCGAGGTGTATGTGGGTGTGGAAGGTGGAGAAGACTCGGGGTCAAGGGAATTTTGGAGTTGTTGATGAACGAAGCGGGCTCGACTGTATAGTTGTTGCCAAGAGGTAATGTCATTCAAGCGCCCAGCCCGTCGGCAAGGATGACGCGCCGGACGTGCCGCGCGAGGGCGTCGACTACGCCGTCTGCCCGCAGTGCGACCGGAAGGTGAAGCTGACCCGGCTCGGGTACTTCGAGCCGCACCCGACCACCCTGAAGGGAGGGGACACGTGCCTGACGACCGGAGTCCGGGCGAAGCACGCGCGGAAGACGGAGACGGTGCCGCTGCCCGGCGACGAGCCGAAGGGCCCGGAGGCCGCCCGCCCCGAGGTGAGCGCCCAGCAGGAGATCACCTCACCTGCGCCCACCTCGGAGTCTGCTCCTGCGGCCTCTTCCCCGCCGGCACCCCCGCAGACGACTGGTGCTGCGGCACCGGACGCGCCTGCGGGCGGGACGACTGCCGTCGAGCCGGACCCGGAGTCGGGGGCGGCGCTGACGGGGCCGATGCCGGCGTTCTCCCCGGAGTCGACGCCTACCTCGGAACCCTCGGGCAGTTCGTCGACGCCGACGGCCGGCAGCACGTCATCGGATGCCCCTGGGTCCGAGGCGGGATCTGCGTCTGCGGACGAGGGTCCGTGGCCCCTCGCGCCGGCCGTCAACGAGCTGTTCCAGCAGCCTCTCAGCCCGTTCTTCCAGCCTGGGCCGATCCCGGTCTCGCTGAAGACGGTGGAGGCGATGAACGACCGGGGGCGGGAGATCGCGACGCGCCTGCGTGAGATCTTCTACTCGTACGTCAACCGGAACGCCCGGGACAACCGCTCGGCGCAGACCACCCTCGGCCCCTCCGAGATCGGCTCGCCGTGCGACCGCCAGCTCGCGATGAAGCTGATGGGGGTGCCGGCGGTCAACCCGCAGGAGTCGTGGGCCCCGTTCGTCGGCACCGCCGTGCACGCCGAGCTGGCCGCGATGTTCGAGTGGGCGAACGGGGCCAACTCCGGCCGGTTCGCCGTGGAGATGCCGCTCACCTTCGGGTCGAGCATCGTCCCGCGCGGCACCGGCGACCTGCTCGACCGGGTGCTGTTCATGTTCCTGGACCACAAGCTCATGGGGAAGTACAGCCTCAAGAAGCTGATCGAGCAGGGGCCGTCCGACGAGTACCGCGTGCAGCTCCACACGTACGCGTACGGCGCGGAGAAGGCAGGCGAGAAGGTCAAGGAGATCGCGCTGGTCGGCTGGCCGCGCGAGGAGTCCTCGCTCCAGAACCTGTACGTCCACGTCGAGCCGTACGACCGGCAGATCGCCCTGGACGCCATCGCCCGGGTCGAGCGGCTGCACCGCGAGGTGCAGGGCCGGCTGGGGAAGGTGCCCACCAACGTGTTCGTGTCGGAGAACCCGCTGGAGGTCGCCCAGACCTTCGGCACGGGTGACGCGTGCCGCTGGTGCCCGTTCCACAACAAGGCCGACAAGAGGTTTACCCGGGGCTGTCCGGGGAAGTAATCCCTCGGAGGGTCCACTGTCAGTCCCACCGGGTACCGTTCCAGGTACCCCTCACTGAACCCGATCTCCAGGAGGAGAAGGTAGTGTCCAACTTCCAGCAGCCCGGCATCGGCGGGGACAAGTTCGAGGCCGCCCGCCACAACGGGCACCTCATGCTGTTCTTCCCGACCCGGTTCGAGGAGAACATCCCCACCCGTAACGGAGCGGCCGACGCCGTCACCGCCAAGATCGTCGACCTGGACACCGGCGAGGTGCTGGACGACGCGAAGGTCTGGGGCAAGGCCATGGTCCCGCAGCTCAAGGGCGCGGTCCCCGACGGCATGGTCCTCGGCCGGCTCGCCCAGGGCGAGGGCAAGGCGGGCAACAACCCGCCGTGGATTCTGCACCCGCACACCGAGCAGGACGTCGCCCGCGCCGAGGCGTACCTGGCGGCCAACCCCCGCAACCAGTTCCAGAACGGCCCGGCCCCGGCCGCCGCGCCGGCCCCGGCACAGCAGCAGGGCGGATGGGGTGCCCCGGCTCCCGCCGCCGCACCTGCCCAGGGTGGATGGGGCGCTCCCGCCCCGGCCCCCGCGCCGCAGCCGGCCCCGGCCGCCGGCGGATGGGGTGCCCCCGCCGCGCCCGCCCAGGGCGGTTGGGGTGCCCCGGCTCCCGCGCCGGCCCCGGAGCCCGACCCGACCAGCTACGACGAGTTCGTGGCGGCCTTCAAGCGCAAGGGTGTCCCCGACGCGCAGATCGCCACGATCCAGTCCCCCGAGCAGGCTGCCCAGCTCTGGGCCCTGGTCAAGGGCTCCCCGAACGTCGCCTGATCCGAGGGAGACGGGCGACCCGAGAACCCCCCGGTGTGACGGCCGGGGGGTTCTCCCCTACCTGGAGGTCCGATGAAGTTCCACCAGCCGGCCCGGAGGCCGGTGAAGACGTTCGCCGCCGCGTTCGACGGCGAGTGCGAGACCTGCTTCGGCCCGATCTACGAGGGTGACCAGATCGGTTACCTGCCCGGCGACCCGAAGCCATCCTGCGAGACGTGCGTCGAGAAGTACAACGAGGAGTTGGAGTCATGAGCGACGACAGTGCCGAGATGAAGCTCGCCAGGGCGGTGACCAGCACACTCATCCTGGTCGGCCTGGCCACCAGCCTGCTGGGCGTCATCGCCCTGGTCGGATGGGTGTTCTGATGCCGACCGACGACGAGAAGCGCCGGCGGGCCAGACACCGTGCCGAGCTGGAGATCATCCTCCTGCTCGCCATCACGGTCCTGGTGTTCGGGGCGGTGTCGGGCGGACTCTCGCTCTTCCGCCAGATCTTCGGCTGAGCGAGACACAGACTGGACGGGGGCCCACCCCAGAGTGCCGGATGCACTCCAGGGGGAGCTGGACACTCACGGGCCCCCGTCCCGCACAAGAGGAGAGGAAGCATGACGAGCTGGACCACTTTCGAGGGGAAGGCGAGGAGGGCGGAGCGCCCGCGCGGCCCCGTCTGCGCCGTCGCCCGCCTCCTGGACGTCCTGCCGGACGACGGGAAGCTGGCCGTGGAGAAGGCGCTCGACAACCGCACCCTTTCGGCTTCGGGCATCAGCCGTGCGCTGGCCGACTTCGCCGGCGAGCGGTACGGCGACCTGCCGTCCGCCTGGTCGATCCGCAACCACCGTCGCGGTGAGTGCCGTTGCGGGAGGCTGCGGTGACGGCCCCGGACTGGGACGCCCTCGGCGACGCCGCCGGCGCGAACGACGAGATCGACCGGCTGAAGCGGGAGCGGGACAAGCTGGCCCGCGAGCTGTACGAGGTGAAGCACAGGCACGCCGACTACATCGAAGCGTTCACCGCAGCGGTGGAGGAGGCTGTCGGCCGGATCGAGATCGCGCCGGTGCCCCCGCCGGCCGCCTACTCCCTGACGCCGCCGGCGGGGGATGAGTACGCGGTCGCGCTGCTCTCCGACCTCCAGACCGGCAAGATCACCCCGGACTACGACTCCGAGGTGTGCCGGCAGCGGGTGATGGAGTACGCCGACAAGATCATCGAGCTGGCGAAAATCCAGGAGGCGCACCACCCGGTGCGGCACTGCGTCGTCGCCATGCTGGGCGACATGATCGAGGGCGTCGACATCTTCCCCGGCCAGCAGTGGCTGATCGACTCGACGCTGTACGAGCAGCTCCTGAACACGACCCCGACGATCATCGTCGACTTCGTGCGCCGGCTGCTGACGCACTTCGACACGGTCACCGCGTTCGCGGTCGACGGCAACCACGGCCGGATCGGACGCAGGGGCCAGTTCGGGCCGGAGGACAACGCCGACCGGATGCTGTACCGCGTCGTCGAGCTGATGCTCCGCGACGAGCACCGGTTCGCGATGCACATGCGGGACCCCCGTGGCGAGCGGAACTGGTACCTGAAGATGGACCTCGGCGCGTACTCCGCGCTGCTCATCCACGGAGACCAGATACGGGGCCACAGCGGCTTCCCGTGGTACGGCCTGGGCAAGAAGGTCCAGGGGTGGGGTTCAGGCGCTCTGGGGGCCGACAGCGGCTTCCTGGACGTCTTCATGGGGCACTGGCACCAGCGGGCGTCCATCCCCCTCAACCACCGGACGGTGTGGGTCAACGGGTCGACCGAGTCGACCAACACGTACGCGGCCGAGAGTCTGGCCGCCCAGTCCGAGCCGAGTCAGTGGCTCCTCTTCGTCGACCCGGAGAAGGGGCGTGTCACCGCGAGCTACGGGGTATACCTCAAATGATCCGCACCCGCATCACGCTGGAGCTGACGCTTCCCGGCGTGGAGGAGAAGGAAGAACTGATGGCGGCGCTGCACGCCGGCGAGGTGCACCTCCTGGAGGGGGAGCGCTTCGAGGTCGTGCACGCCAGCCACATTCACGAACCCGAGGAGAAGTAGATGGCGCACTGGGCACTGAAGGTCGACCTCGCCCCCGAGGTCGAGGCGTACAAGCTCGGCAACCTCTCGATCGAGGAGCTGGCCCGCAAGGTCGTCGACAAGCTCAAGGCGACCAACTGGCGGGCGTTCAGCCCGTACCCGCACACCTGGGACGACAACGTGGAGCGGCTGCTCCAGGTGGAGACGCCGGCGCAGTACGAGGCCGCCTTCGAGTACATCTACGACCTGGCCGACCAGGACCGGGTCTGGATCAGCACCTTCTGAGGAGGAGGAGGATCATGGGCAAGCACCGAGGACAGCCCGACCGGGGTGACAGCTTCGACGCCCAGTTCAACGCGTCGAAGGCGCGCGGCGACCGGAAGCGGGAGCAGGGCCGGGGCATCTACTCGGCCGACAAGTACGCCCAGAACGCCGGCCAGATGAAGCCGCCGGCGAACAACAACGAGGGGTGCGGGAAGGCGACCGTCGTCCTGCTGTCCCTGCTGGGCGGGGCCGCCTGGGGCGTCTCCGAGGTCGTCAGCCGCCTGGCCTGATGATCGAGAAGCGCTGCACGATGCGCCGGGACCACAAGCCGCACTGGTGGTCCCGGACGACCCGCAAGACGGTCACAGAGGTCACGCCCGGGGACACGCTCCAGTGCCCCGGGCGGGCCCGTGCCGGCGTCCAGCCGGCGGAGGACCCCCGCCCCCGAGAGATCAGCGCGGACGCCCGTTCCGGCCGGAACTGGGCGCAGGAGATCAACTATGGCCCCGCCTGCACCTGCGGGCTCTGGGCCGCCCGAGGAGAGTGTTTCCGACATGGCAAGGCGCGCAAGCCTCGCTTTCTCCAGCCTGGCCCTCCTGGGCCTTCTGACGGCTGGGTGTGACCCAAACGCCCCCACGATGCAGACCGGCGTCGTCGAGTCGAAGAGCTTCACCGGCTCGAAGAGCCAGATGCAGTACTACCTCAAGATCGTGAAGCCGGACGGGACCCGGTTCACCGTCTACCTGCCGTTCAACGCCTGGCTGAACTGCTCGCCGACGGAGAAGTACCCCGCCTGCAAGTACCCGCCGAAGGCCGAGGTCTGATCATGACGTTCGCGCTCGACACCGCGCAGATCATCGCGTGCGTGGTCGTGGCCGCCGCCACCGCTGTGCTCACCCAGTGGGCGCACCGGTGGGGCGACCGCCGGCGCACCCCGCAGAAGGTCACCATCCGGGTCATCGGCACCGCAGTGGTGGCCGAACCGGGCGACCTGCTCACCATCGCGCTCAACGAGGTCGTCTCCGACGAGTACTACGACCACCTCGTCGGCCAGCTCCAGCCGCTGAAGGACATGGGCATCAAGGTCGGCATCGTGGAGAACGCCTCCGCAGTCGCGGTCGCCCGAGGGAGGACCGATGGCTGACCCGACCCTGTCGGCCGAGGCGGTCCGGAAGCAGCTCGCCGGCGTCACGGCCGGCTCGAAGGTCCCCCGGTGCCCGTACTGGTACGAGGGTCCCGGTCTCAGCCGGGAGGTGCGCTGCGACCTGCCGGTGCACCTCGTCGGCGACCACGGGGCGAAGATCAGCGACGACCTGACGTTCCGCTGGACGTCCGACGTGGCCAAGTGGCGGGACCCGCAGGTGGCCGTGGAGGACGCCCCGGACGAGCCGCGCCGGGTTGAGTACGACGAGGTGATACCCAACCCGCCGTTGAGGGTCATGGACCTGGAGTCGAAGCCGAGCAGCCACGACCACGCCGACGACGAGGCGTGCACCGCCGCGTGCACCCAGGTGGGCGGCGACCACTACCGCCAGCGCAGCATCCAGCCCTGGGACATCTGGCAGGAGTACGGCATGAACGCCTTCGAGGGCGCGGTGCTGAAGTACCTGCTCAGGTGGCGGGACAAGGGGGGTGTTGAGGACCTGAAGAAGGCCCGGCACACCCTGGACAAGCTGATCGAGATCGAGGAGGCCAAGGGTGATCCCGAAGCCGGGTGAGCTGCTGATCATGACGCTGCCCGGGAAGTCCGGCCTGTACCTGGCCTCTGTCGTGAAGGCTTGTCCTCACTAACTAAGGCCCAGCCCTAGACCACGCGGTCTCAAGACACACACACAACCTCGCCGTCATGAACCCTACACCATCTGGGAAACCCTCGGTAGCCTCTACAAGAAACCCTAGACAAAAAGTTGGGAAAACACTCAAAAATCACCTGAAGAACCCTAAGAGAACTCACCTTGGGTCTTGGGAGTACTACCCACTAGAAGCAAGACTGAATGCATCCACTGATGTCTAAGTCTGGGCCTCAGGTGTCTCCCTACTCGCCCTAGGCTGATACTGAGACACCGTACCTATAACCATAGAACAAGGGCCTAGTCAGGGCCATGCTCGTCAGCACGCATCTGAAGTCCCGGACCATGTGTACACACACTAACTAACTGCACTATGTGAGGCCCTCTAGCTGGTTTTCCTCCTGCCTTGGACTCGAGATGCTACAGTGGGAGGCCCTACGGAAAACCTGCCTAAAACCTATCTCACTCTCGGGTCTAGTTCTCCACCTACTCCGAGGTGGGTCAGCACAAGCGTGCCCAGTCAGCTATGAATAGTGGGGGGCCACTAAGTAGACGACCCTCGATGGAAACCATCAGAACATGGATAGTCTATGCACAAGCCCGTCATAATTAGCTCAAAAAATGGATGGTACGATGCCACCAGATTCTGGACAGTTTACTAGACCTATTAAACCCAATGGTCCTTAGGTCACAAGACTCAAGTCAAGGCCGTTGCACAAGACAGCATTATGCCGTCAATCTGGCCTATCCCTTGGTCAAAAACCATGATAATATAAATGATAAGATGGCGCACGACTGCCAACCCTAATCCCTTTCCAAAGGGAAGTTAAGAAACCTTCTAGCCCCAGGCTAAGTCACGAGACTCATAGTTCTCAGGCCATACCGATGGCCCACATGGAAACTGCTTTTCTAAGAAGCCAAAGATGTGCGGGAATGCCCTCCGCACTCATGCCGGTACATGACGACTCGATTAGGCGTAACACGAAAGGGCCACCCAGACCCTTAAAACCCACGGGTAAGCTAACCGAGATAACGCGGTACTTTCTGACACCCAAAAACTTGGTCACGGTCCCCACAGGGTGTTTGGGACATCCACGGGGCCACAAGTCGACCATTTGGTCTCAACTGGGTCGACCGGGGGTCAAAACATGCTGACTCTCTGCATTTCGGTCGACCATCCCACAAGGGTCGGTCGGGCAACAAATTTGATCGACCGAACTGGGCAAAATGCCTAGTTCGAGCGAATGCCCGAATGGTCGACCGATCCATTGCAGTCGGCAGACCAAAAATGGCAAAATGTCATTCAGGCTCAACTTCGAATCCCGATTTCCATGCCCACTCGATCCCATTCGAGGGGGAAAATAATGGGAACCATTCCCCAGGTCCCAAACCACAAAAAGGAAGAGAAATAAGTGGGAAAAACTCTCTTGATCCGATGAAACCATCACACACCCTAAAACATGGTTTTAACCCCCCAGCGTGAAATAAACCTCACTTGGCTCACCTCAGCCTAGCAAATCCACGGGAAATGAAATACACAGGTTAGGTTACCATCCCCCTACCTCCATCGAAGATTACATGCATCGAAGATGCCATTTCATCGTGAAAACTCCTTTTGAACCCACGTCGGCACCCCAAACTCATGAACAACGAACGTCATGCCTTGACCACGATCCATGCTCCATCCTCATTGCTCCTCACCCCACGAGCCTTGCCGCATCGCCCCTGTCATCCTCTATCGCCCATCGGAGAAGAGAGGGAGAGAAAAGGAGAACGTGAGAGGGAGAGGGAGAGAATGAGAGATGGGGGGATAAAGGGGTGAGGGTTGTTTAAATAGGAAATATTTTAAGATTTTATAAATCTAAAAAATTTAAAATTAGAGTAAAATACTCCCCACGATTTATAAAAAATGCACAACATGCCTACAACGTCTCGGAGCCCGACAACATGTCGGTTCACCATACACATGGTTCTGAAGGCTCGTAAGATAAAAAGCAGAGTAAAGCACAAAACACCCCCTGGGAGTCAGTCACACGGAGCTCTGAAACCCACAGATTCTGATCGAAAGAATTCAGGATGTTATAGTCCTCCCCTCCTATAGAAATTTCATCCTCAAAATTTGAGACAACCACAAACTTAAGGGGAAGAACAATACACTGAGCTGGAAATTCTCCCAGAGGGACACAACCAGACCTAAGGGAGACCACTAGACCTGAGGGACATATCCAGACCATGATCATGAACAAATGCCTCGCTCTACACACAACACACATCGATCATCAGAGCAGGCATAACACGCAAAGGATTATAAGTCTGGCATCCCCTCCGCCACAACAAAATCCAATCATGGCATCACTGCCACCATCTCGCTCATTGAGGACACGCAATACTCGTCACGAGAAATAGCCACCGATTAAATCTCACACTTGCTAATTCCAAGTTGTAGTCAGTAGCTCAAAAGCCTTGAAAAATCCCAAATAGGTCACTTGACTTGTTAGTTTCGGTCTCAAGAGGCTGAAGGGAGCTTACCATTTGAAAAGAACTGAAGGAGAGTTGACTCTTTGATGAACTGGAGTTGACTCCACCTAGCTAGAATCACGTCGCAAACCAAAGGTTGATCTATGTCCCATATCAGTGACAAATAGACCCGTATCGGTGACAAATAGCACCGTATTAGTGGCAAATAGATGGGTATCGATGTAAAACAGGCTGCAATGTTGGAAATGTCAAAAACAATGAAGTTACGTCGACGCAAAGGGTCAGTGGAGTGGACGTAGGATTTGTGTAGCTTGCAAGGCACAGAAGCAGCGATGACTATTGAAACATAAGGGTGACAAATGGATCCTTAAGAGTGTAAAATAGCCGATAAGGGTGACAAATAGCTACTTAACAGTGACAAATGGGCTGTAATAATGAAATATGAAGAATGTTCATCATTGTTTGTTGAAAACTGCTATGATCAAGTTTAAAAACTCTGGGTTCGAGGGATCCCTACTGAGCCTTCGTTTTGGAGGCTCATCCCCTGCGTGTTTTCACCGTGTTTCAGGCGAGGCTGGCACTACGAGTGGTGCAGCAGGCGTCCAACGCGGCTCCAGTAATCGAGGTTAGTGCTAATTGCCAGAGCCGGGGAATGCCCCGTGTACTTGTGCTTTTCTTTCAGTTGACTGTACTTTATTTTAGACATGAGATGTACTGGACCTTATAGCAGTTTATTTAATTTCTACATTACATTATTGTATATTGTGCTATTCCTGCAGTTACTTTAGCTTCTTACACACCCTCACGCCATCCTTTCTTCCCTTCCGAGTCTTCGGGCTCGTGGGAGACGGGCCGAGGTTCGAGTCACATCGGTTCCTTTCCGGTACTTAGATCCCGGGTCGCCACACAGCTCTCTTAGCCACTAAGACCCTTTGCTCAGAAGGGTGATGATAGAAATAATATCCAAATGTCTCCTTTGGATACCCCACAAACCTACACTTATCGGTTCTCGACTCAAGCTTATCACTATCGTTCTTCTTTACATGGGCAGGACACCCCTAAATTTTAATGTGATTAAAATTTGATTTTCTACCCTTCCATATCTCATATGGTATAGAAGGAACAAATTTACTTGAGATCCTATTCAGTAAATAGGCTGCAGTCTCTAAAGCATAGCCCCAGAGAGACAAGGGTAGTCTTGACATAGACATCATGGATCAGACCATATCTAACAAGGTCCTATTTCTCCTCTCTGATACACCATTGTGCTGTGGTGTATATGGTGGAGTCCACTGAGAAATAATTCCAGTGTCCTTAAGATAAGAAGTGAATTCATGGCTAAGGTCTTCTCCTCCTCGATCTGATCGAAGAGTCTTAATACTCTTCCCAGTCTATTTCTCTACTTCATTCTTGTATTCCTTAAACTTCTCAAAAGCTTACGATTTTTGCCTCATTAAATACACATAGCCATATCTCGAGATGTCATCAATAAAAGAGATGAAATCGAGGTGACTCCCTTTTACTTCTAAGGACATTGGTCCACACACATCCGAGTGTATGAGCTCGAGAAGGTCAGCAGCCCTCTCACCATGTCCACTAAAGGGAGTCTTGATCATCTTTCTCATGAGACAAGACTCACAGATATCAAATGGTTTCTATTCAAATGAGTTTAAATACCCATTTGAGTGTAGGTGAGAGACTCTCTTTTCACCTATATGACCAAGCATGTAATACCAGAGGTATGCAGGATTCACTTCATTGGCATTGAAAACTTGCATAACATTAGAGCATGTATCTAATACATAAAGATCATTGACTAATGAACCATTGGCTATCAATAAACCATTATTTATAATAGTACACCTAGTGCTACTAAAAGTCAATGTATATCCAACGTCATTCAAACTAGAGATTAAAATAATGTTCTTTATGATATTAGGAATATAATAATAGTCATTCAGCTCCAGAATGACTCCTGAAGGTAAACTGAGACGTGCAGTCCCAACAACTTTGGCAGCAACTAAAGCTCCATTGCCCATCCTCAGCTGAATCTCCTTTTTACCCAGCCGCCTCCTATTTGCCAGCACTTGCAAAGAGTTGCAGATATGAGATGCACATCCAGTATCCAATACCCATGATGTGGATTTCATATATGACAAATTAAGGTCTATGACAAAAATACATTCATTCAGAATTGCCTTGTAATTCCTTTTCTAATGCCCAGTTTGTCCGCATCGAAAAGACTTGTCCTCTTTTTCATTCTTCTTGCCCTTTCCTTTGTCACCTTTGGCGACTTCCTTACCCTTGGCCTTCTTCTTTCCCTTCCCTTTGTTGGATATCTGGGTGGCCTTCCTTTTCTTATTGGCCGAGCCAACAACCATTACAAAAGATGATTTATCTTTCTACATAGTTCCTTCAACACTTTTTAACATGTTGAGTAGCTCAGGGAGAGTTGTTTCAATCCTATTCATGTTGAAATTTATGATGAAAGGAGACTAGGACTTAGGCAATGATTGGAGAATTAGATCAATGCATAGTTAAAGATCTAAATTGAACCCCAGTGCATTAAGTCTCTCAATCCACTCCATCATTTTCAGTACATGAGTCTATATTGAAGCACCCTTTGACATTCTAGTCCCGAAAAGCTTCTTGGAGATATCATACCTCTCAATCCTACCCTGCTCCCCGAAGAGCTGACGTAGGTTAAGAAGTATGGTTCTACAATCAATATTTTCAAACTGTCTCTGCAGCTCAGTAGCCATAGAGGCTAGCATATAGCATCGGGCAAGGGAAGAATCTTCTGACCATTTGATATAAGTCATTTGATCGCCCTCATCGGCATCAGCATCTGGCTCAGAATGAACTGTGTCTAACACATAGACTATTTTTTCGGCGGTAAGGACTATGCGTAAGTTACGCAGTCAATTCGAGAAGTTTGGTCTAGTCAGCCTGTTGGCATCCAAGATGTCATGGAGGGGGTTGGATGACGATATGGTAATCTGGATAAGAAATAAAAAATAACTTAGCATATGTTCAATTTCTAACTTAGATATGATTTTCTATCTTAGTTAGTCTCTCTATTTTTTGATCGAATTATATAACCCTCAGTATATAGAACGGGTGATCAACGGGATCATCCTAGTAGGTCGGAATCTCAACGAGATTGAAGTATGACCTTGTGGAAAGTACAACAAGCCATACACCATCTTAAGGGCTGTCAACAAGTATGACCTTGTGGAATGCAATATCTGATTTTTGGCCCTTGAGAAGTCATCTCCTTGTGGAAATCATAACAAAAGATACTCTCAGTTAGATCTTACCACCATGACTACATAACAATGATTTCATGACCTGACCATTGTGGAAAATTAACACAATAAAGTCAAGTTCAATTCCTCACCCCATTGAGGCCTAGCCTTGGAGTTGAATCCTGCCCTCAAACCCACGGATCTTGTGGAAAGCACAATAAATCCATGAGATGAAGACATTCATTCATCCCATAGTGACTGAAAGAAAGAACAAACACTTATTGGAGATAGTTAGGGCTCTTCTCTTCTAACACAATTTTCCCAAAAGGTTTTTGGGGTGTGGCAGTCCTTACTGCTGCTTACGTCATTAATCGAATGCCATCCAGAGTAATGGGACTCAAGGCTCCCATTTCACTTCTATACCCTAGTCGACCTTTGTTCTCTCTATCTCCTAAAGCCTTTGGTTGCTTATGTTTCATCCATTGTCTTCGACCAGAATCTTCCAAACTTGACCCTCGTGCTATAAAAGGTGTGTTTTGTGGCTATTTTCCAACTTAAAAGAGGTACAATGTTTTGATCTTAAGATTGGCCAGAACTATCTCATTAATGAAGTCACCTTTAGTAAATTAGAGTCTTACTTTACTCCTTAAGCTCCTTTTTAGGGGGAGCATTATCCCATTTCTGAAACCTCTGAGTTGCTTTTTCGGACTCCTCTTTCATTATGTCAAGAGTTGTCCACTCAAATTGATGCCACAGGAGAATTATCACTTGATGTTGGGGGATCATCTTGCTACTCGTGAGCCACCCCAAGAGTTGATCACCTACTCCAGAAGGCCGAAAAGAGTGGTAGACCAGCCTGTGGAATGTCCTCTTGAACTTGCCGAATCTGCAGGTCCAAGACTTGTTGAACCTCTTGCCTTTGATTTACCCATTGCTCTTCGGCAAGGTACTAGAGAGTGTACAAAATATCCTATCTCAAAGTCTGTTTCTTTGTCTCTTTCTTAAAATTGTCTCCTTCCTATCATGCTTTTGTCACTATATTATCTACTATTTTTGTTCTCAAGTCTTTTATAGAAGTTGCAAGGGATCCTAAATGGTTGTGTGCAATGGATGAAGGGATGAAAGCATTGCATAAAGATCAAACCTGGGAACTTGTTGATCCTCCACGGGGAAAGAAGTTGGTCGGTTCCAAGTGGGTGTTCACTCTCAAGTGCAAGCCAGGTGGGTCGATTGATCGATATAAAGCATTGTTGGTTGCAAAAGATTTCACTCAAACTTATGGTGTAGATTGTGGGGAAACATTTGCTCTTGTGGCCAAATTGAAATCAGTCCAAGTCATTATCTCCCTTGTTGCGCAATACTCCTGCAAAGTGTTTCAGTTAGATTAGATGTGAAGAATGCCTTCTTGTTTGGTGATATCTAAGAAGAAGTATACATGCAGCCACCTCTTGGTTACTCTACAGGTGAAGTATGCAAATTACATAAGACACTGTATGGCCTCAAACAGTCTCCTCGTGCTTGGTTTGACAGATTTTGGGTTGCTATGACTTGATTTGGCTATACCCCAAGTAATGCTGACCACACACTATTTGTCAAGTGGCGGTGGGTATGGTGGCCATCTTTCTGGTCTATGTTGATGATATGATCATTACAAGAGATCATGAGGAGGAAATCAAGTAGTTGAAAGTGGTGCTTGCCAAAGAATTTGAAATTAAAGACTTGGGGCCGCTTCGATACTTCCTTGGCCTAGAAGTCGGCTACTTTGACGAGAGCATCTACGTGTGTCAAAGGAAATATGCTCTTGACTTGTGGATGGAGACTGACGAGTTGGGTTGTAAATCTACTGCAACTTCTATTGAAACAAATCATTGTCTATCTGTACGAACAGGCGACCTCTCTGAGGTTGACAAAGAATGATATCATTGGCTTGTTGGCCGACTACTGTACCTAACTCTGACGTGTCCTGATATCACATACACTGTCAGTGTTGTCAGTCAATTCATGCATGTGCCGAGGACTTCTCACATGCAAGTAGTGGACCACATTTTTTGCTATGTAAAGACATGTCCAGCGAGAGGGCTTCTGTTTAGTAAGTCTGCTCGACTTCAGGTTGAAGGGTGTGTAGATGCTGATTGGGTCGGTTCTCGGGATGATAGATGTTCCACTGTAAGATATTGTGTCTTTCTTGGAAACAATTTGATCGCTTGGCAAAATAAAAAGCGGCCCGTTTGTGGTCGTTCTAGTGCCGAAGCAGAATATCGGGCTATGGCACATGGCTTGGCTGAGTTATTGTAGCTAAAACTCCTGCTGCAGGATATTGGCTTGTCTCTTACACTCCCTTTGAAGCTTTATTGTGTTAATAAGGCTGCTATTAACATCACCAATGATCTTGTACAGTATGACGGAACCAAGCACATCGAGATCAACAGCCACTTCATTCGGGAGAAGCTTGATTCAGGAGTGCTTTGTCTGCCCTACATTCGCTCTGGAGTTCAGCTTGTTGCTGTGTTTACCAAAGGGGTCACACGGGAAGCACTCCAGTCTATTCTTGGCAGGTTGTGCATGAAAGATATCTATGCTCAGCTTGAGGGGGAGTGTAGAAGATAGGCTAGATTCAGGCTGCTCTAGGCCTGAACTGGGTTTGTTAAGGCCTTTGGGTTGTAGGTTCGTTACAGGACCCTCTAAGGTGGATCCGGTTAATTGAAGTCTTGAGTAAGGGTCATAGGTTCATTACTAGATGCACTAAGGTGGATCCGGTTAACTTAAGCCTTGAGTAAATGTTTCCAAAAATAGCCCTGGTTTAGGTTGTTGTAATAAGGGTGTTTTAGTCATTGTCTTGACTAGTTTAACCTAATAAGAGAGATGAGGAGGGTGCAGCCTGGGTAATAGCCGCCACTCCTTCATCGCCATCTTCTTCCTCCCTTTTTTTCTTCTCTTCTTTCTCTGCTGCATTCCTTCTTCCTGAAACATGTAACAAGGAAAAACATCAACAATGATTGTGTGCTGGGATGGATTGTGTTAGTTGTGAACTTCATTTAGTTGATGTTGGTGAAAGCTTACGAGAGAGACATAGTTATCTGATGCCATTGATCGGAAGTTGCTGTCAATGACTAACTGGATTTGGTGTTTAGGCTGTTCACTTTTTGCTTCAAACTGAAAAATTAAGCCAAACTTGGTTTAAATGTCAAAAATTTTGATTTGGTTTGCGAGCCAGACCGAATTACATAATTCAGCTTGGTTTATTTGCAGAAGTTGAGGCATCCACAAAACCACTTGAGTTTATCCCTGACTCAAGACTCTACCTATCCTCTTGTCTTGGGTATTCAAGCCCACCGACAAGAATGACATTTACAAACCTCATCACCATCGGTGAGGTCTATGAACAGGCCTTCGGATCCACCCTCTGGCCCTATCAGCCGATATGCCCTTATTCCCTAGCATTTAGCCTATGTTAGCTAAAGTTAGGCCTTGGGAGCGGTTGCACCACGGTGGAGCAAACTCCTCATACCTTCGCTGAAGGCGTGAGTGATCTCCTGCCTTGGTAGCTCGTGTATCCCAGGGTAGATGAATTAGCTACATATCTATGCCTAAGAGAAAGAGAAAGAAGGAAAATAAAGTCATGATTTGACAGCAAACGTGCAGACCAGATACTGGAGAAATTTCATTTGTGTAAAAGAAGTAGAGTACACGGTACTCAAGGCATACCTCGAGATACATGAAGGCCCACAAAAAGGGAGAGAAGGAGAGAGAAACAAAAAAAGAAGCTATTACAGTGAGCGATGGAAGATGTCCTCATATTCCAAGATCCCTAGGTTGGGATGACGGATTAGCTCCTGCAAATGAGACTCGGTGGCCTACAACTACGTCAGTTTCTCCTCAAGAGAGGCGGCCTGCCCTTTTGCCAGCTCCTCCCCCTCTATATTCTCGACCTGCTGCTGTTCAGTTAATTCTAGCTCTGCCTCAGCTCGGGAGAGTTTGGCGTGCAGTTCTGCTATCCGAGTCTTCAAGGAAGTTCGACGCTGAATAGTGGTGTTGGCAGCATCCCGCATCTACTGGGCGGTTTCCCTCAAGGATGCAAGAGTGGTTTCACACTCCGCCTATTCAAACTTTTTGGCCGTCAGCTGATCTGCTACGCCATGGCCGATGAACTCCCTTCTATTCAAGTATTTTAGAAGCTGGAACACTCATTGCGTCCAATCCTTAGTGGGGCAGCCAAAAGCCAATAACGTGCAGGAGAGGTGTTCCACGAGACCCCTCAGTTGCACATAGGTCAGATCTGGATGGGTTGTAGCAGTCTGCCGTAGTGTCTCCAGATATTGCCACACTAGGTCGCTTGACGACTGCAAACCAAGTGATGGCGTATCGGGGAGCTGAAATTCTACACGGCTATGAACTGCGGCCCAGATATCATCCTTTGGCTCTGTGGACGATGATGGCACGTCTTGTAAAGCACCTGCACTGGAGTCGGTCCCGATAATTAGTGTAGTGGTGGAAGCCTCGGTAGCAGTAACCACTCCCCCAACTTCGGACAAGGGCACTGCGATTTGGGCTTCAACGATGGGGAGTGGTTGGGCACCATCGCCAGCTTGTCTGACTTCCACCAGCGCTGGTTCCGTAGCAAGGGCTAAAGCCATGGAGACCCCGGTTGCTTATTCCATGATTTCTCCCACTTCTATTTCAAGAATGCCCTTAGCACCCTTGAACGATTCTCTGCCATTGATGAGTTGCTACTGTGCCAGACTCACGATCGGCTGGTCAGACCCGGCAATCACACCCGACACTTCCAAGCCCACTATTGTAATATAATCTTTGGTGTACCGTAGGGCTATAGGCCTCAGGACAGGCAAAAATGCCAGCGGGTTCACACCCAGGGACGGAAGAGGCATCTTCACAGTCATGGATGGCAGGGCCACTTCGGCCTGAATAATAGGAGCCTTTAAAAAGGGGGGATAAACATGACATATCTCAGAGGTTAATATAATGACCAATGAGAAGGAGCACAAGACAAAAGCCAGAAGGAAGGGTCCTCTTACCTCAACTGGCACTAAGCTCAAATCTCCAGCAGTAGAGACTATTGTTTCCATCATCCCAGCCCCTTCCCCTATAGAGAGACCGGGTGGCCCGAAGCTACTCCATGTTAGCCAGGGCGAGCAGAAGGTGGTGCAATCACTTTCATATGTGAACAATGCCCCGGCATCCTCAGTCTCAGTTTTCACTGGGGGAAACTCCTCATCACTAGAGCCACCGCTATTGTCCACCTGTTCCGTGGAAGACGAGCTTTGTTCTGGTGCTAGACTCTTTCCCTTCAAGGCAGATGGCTCTTCGGCTGGATAATCTTTAGGAAGGACATCTCCCTTAACAGAGACCTGATCGATCGGTTTCATAGTAGGAATGACAGGTGAAGGAACTTCAGGAGTGGGCTCACTCCCTAGGATAGTCTCCTGCCCAACAGGAGCTCTTTCTGCACCCATGACAGCAAAAGGTGAAGGTGGTTGGACCTCAGCTGAAGCTGAAACGGAGAATGCTCATGTAAGCTGAAGCCAGGATAAGCTGTGGGAGGCCTATAAATAAATCGCAAACTACCTTCCACTTCATGGCTGGGCATGGGAGAGGGAAGATCCCCCTTGACGGGAGCTATGGGCACTCCCTCTTCTCTCCCCCCAGCTATCACAGAAAGCTGCAGCCTCTTGCGCAACCATTATAGGAGGAGTGGTAGCAACTGCGAGGAAAGAATTAGCTAATGTAGCCCGTGCAGAAACAGGAGGCAAAAGAAAGAATGTACGATCAGTCGCAGGCCCTTGCACATGGGAAGCCTCAAACTCTTCAAATGATACTACAGGCGGGGGAACAATTGCCAGCTCTAGTTCCACAGTCTTCTTTCGGCGGGCCCGTTTCACTCTAGCAACTGCCTCCTTTGCTTTACTAACGGCCACCCTCACCTGAGACCTTGTTCACTTTCGTGAATCACTAGGAGGCAAAGGTATTGTAGTCGGATCCGCCTCAGGGATCTCAAAATATGTCGACTTCTGAACCTTTATAATGAACTACCTGAAGTGTTGGGTCTCCTCTGAAGTGAGTCAGACTGCACACGCGTAAAGGTAAGAACTAGGTTTTTCCCTAAAATGTGTAAAAATACGTTTTTAATTGATCATATGCATTTTAATTGATTATTTGAGCTTTTGTGGGCTTGTGCATGTTGTGGGAATGGTTTGTTTTGAGGTTTTACAGGTTTTACACGCGTTACCCATCGATTTGATCGACCGTACCCCATTAAACTAATGGTATCCTTTTCTTTGTTTTCGTGAGCTTTTGTCATTATTTGTAGGGTCTTTGGCACTTTAGGACATAGTAGGGCTCCCCACCCTTGGCCGGCCGAGGATGGAGAAGTCGGGACCTTACGTTCTCCCTACTTGAGGTATTTCCAAGCGATCATTCTACTCCTATGTGGTTCAGGTAAAAAACCTCTGGTAATCACGTTGTTATATATGTTCTAACCCTTTCGTTGTAGGAATGTGGACGTGCAAGCAGACGTTCATCTCCTATAGTTCTGTGGGAGAGAACAAATCCACAGCGGCCACGACGGGAAGGAGAGGAGCGCAGGGGGGAAGGACACATCCGCCCTCTCTCACCTCAATCCACCCCGCCATTCCCCGGTGCCTATACCATCTAGGACTCAAAAATAGTAACTATAAACCTCTAAAAACATGAATTTTGAGGCATGGAAAAGGTTCCTAGGATAGTCAACTATGCTTGTCATCATTGGCTTACCATAACAATCCTTTTGGCCCTTGGATTTGTCAGTCTACATATGTAGGAATGGCTCCTTTCAAGGCTATCTACTTTTTGTCCTCAGCCAATCAGAGAAACTGTCTAGTAGATCCTCCATGACAGAAGGATGCCCTTGGTACTTCTAGCCAATGGAGAAGAAGATGTTACATTTTTTTCTCAAGGAAGTTCTGCACCAAAGGAAATACTACCCCTACGTCAACCAAAGAAATTTAGTTAATGAAAATTCCTTGCTTATTGTCATCTACCATGCGGACCAATCAGAGGCTGCCAGGGTAGGAAGGGTTTTGAATCAATATAGTTTATGAAGATCTAAAGAAATGCACCCTTCTTGGATGGAAACATTTGTGTGGTTGGTGCCTATATATATACACGAAGCTCCTACATCAAGACGTTGCTGGAGCTGCCATCATTGCCTGGTGTGCCTGTTAAAGTGTTAAGAGGGAAGAGCAAGTGTGAAAAGAGAAGAAAAGAGAGAGAGGGTGAACGCGTACAGCCAAGGAAGGGATCAGCCGCCCATACTCTACTTGAAGTCTGATTTGCTCTGCAAACTTGTTTGAGTTCTTCTCCCACCAAGTAGCTGAACCATGTTTCTTATTTTTCCTTGATTTGTTCTTTTCCTGTTTTGATCTATTCATCGTCAACTCTAGTGTGTCTAAGCTGTGTATTAGTGGTCTAAGCTGTCTATCAGCCGTCTAAGCTATGCATCAACGGTCTAAGCTATGTATCAGCGGCATTCAAGTTGTTTGTCAGTCGTAAACCTCACAGGATTTGGTGAGGGGTGGACGTAGGTGGGCTTTGTAGTAGCAAAACCAAATATTGGTGTTGTGGTGTGTTTGTTTGCACTCCTTTTCTTCTACCCTCTCTCACAGGTTTTGTGATTCAAATGATGTGATTCATGCTATTGTGTCTCAATCTTCTCATTCACTAGCGTAGAATTGTGTTTAGAACTGTCTGCACTTTATTAATATTCTTTGAATTTGTTTTGGAAGTGGTCAAAAAGTGGGGATCTATTCAATGCCCCCCATTCTAGATCCGCTCATAGCACTCAACAACTGGTGTCAGAGAAGGTTCCCTAGAAAATGTGGTCTAATGACCAGGGGAGATCTGACGGGAATGTCCCTCGCAGCTACATAGTTGAAGGGCATGCAATCAATCGATCACCATTCTTCGACGGAACAAATTACTTGTATTGGAAAAAATAGAATGGAAGTGTTTATCTATGGCCAGGATCATTTGATTTGGTGTGTGGTTATTAGAGGTCCTTTTGTTTTACCAGAAGTAGACAATACCTAGACTCTTGACCAAGTTAGGAAATCCACAATCAATTGGAGTGTCATGAACATAATGCAATGTGCAATCCACCCCACAGAATACTCAAGAGTGTCCACTTGCAAATCTACAAAAGAAATGTGGGATAGGGTTGAGCTAATTTATGTGCAAACAGCTGAGGTAAGGGCCACCAAGGCCAACATGCTGATTTCTGATTATGAAATGTTCAAAATGAAGACGGATGAATCTATTTCTGACATGTATGCTAGATTCACCCAATTAACTAACAGCTTAAAACTTCTGGGAAAAGAATACGCTGACAGTGATTTGGTTAGAAAAATCCTTAGATATCTCACCCCAGCATGGCACACCATGGCCATTGAGATTGAGGATTCAAAGGATCTGCCTGTCATGACAGTTGACGGTTCGATAGGTTCGCTCATGACGTATGAGCTCAATCTAAAAAGAAGTGGGGAAGATACCAAGCAAAAGAGGATTGTGGCTCTTAAAGTTTCTGAGAGCACAGATAGCACTGATGAGAATGATGAAGATGATGTCCTGGAAACAAGCTTAGCTGATCATGCCCTGCTCACTAGACAAATTAAGAAGTTCCTAAGGAATAGAGGTAAATTCCCAAAGAAAAGGAAGACAAGTCAGGTAAGGAAGATTTCCAACTTTAAATCTACCCAAACTAAGAGCTCTGACAAGGTTATTTGCTACCAATATAGGAAACCAAGGCATATGCAAGCAGAATACCACAAAATGTTGAAGAAGATAGCTAAAGCCAAGGGAAAGAAGCCCAAAGCAATGATGTGCATGTGGAGCGACGACGAGGAAGATGAAAGTCCTTCCACAGATGAAGATGAGGACAGTTTTGTCTAATGGCCAGTGAAGAAGAAAAATAGGTAACTAACCCGTTTGAAAACTTCTCAATTGAGGAATGGGAAGATGCTTATGTTGATTTGTTTGAAAAGCATGAAGTGTATAGAAAGGAAAACAGACAACGAAAAAAAGATTAATGCCTTAGCTCATGATAACCCTCTTGATAAGGAGCTGGAAACGCTAAGAGTTGAAAATGAAGAATTAAATAAACAGGTTGAAGATCTTGAAACCAGCCACCCAGACCTAGAAAAGTCAAGGAAAGAAAATGACACTCTTAGAACTTAGCTAAAGCATGTTAGTCTAAAATGTGAAAAATATGAGAAAGACTTCCTTTACCTCTAGTTCAATGGGAAAACATGTGGGGCGGAGGACCAACCATCGGGCTGGTTGTTGGAAGCTCGGATTTTGTGACAGCACTTGACCAGGAACCGCTTGTTGTCTCCGGATTAAAAGATGGGGTGTATTCCCTTCGCATCGATGGACAAAGCGTAGGAACTTTTACGAATGATCAGCTCAGCAAAGGCGTCAATCTTGCCCTGCTCAAGACACCCATGACCGATCAGGCGATGAGTGTCTATCAGCTCACCACCGAGCATGGCGACCTGCATTACGACCGCTGGCGTCATGTCGAAGTACCGCTCGGCACGATGCCCGATGCGGCTCCTGCCATGACAGCGCTGGATCTGCTCGAATCGAAGGTTGTCGAAAAGCAGCAACAGCTTGCCGTGCCCACCGCTCACAGCTTTGAGCTTGTACTAAATCCGTAGGCCGAAGCTTAGACTGGACAGGCTTGTGTCCAGAAGGAGAGCAACGAATAAGGACCGGCGAACATCTCTCAAATCAGCGGCAATTGGCGTAAGCGCTTCGCTCTGTCGCGTGGATTCTATTGCCGCCTATACCTCCCACGAGAACAGTTCTGCAGAAGCGGTGGTCACATTTGCTGTTCCTCGCCGCTTCGCAGACTATGTCAACATTTTGCAGAGACGAACTCTAGCCCATCCTTTTCGCGTGACAACACTTTGCCCATTGTCGCCGCTCCATTCGGCATGGCGCATTGGACCATTCAAACTACCTCAGAATGCGGAAACTGGTCTTTCACCCTGCCGATCCGCGTATCGATGGAGTCCGCTGTACTCACCAACTGGCTCCCTGGCTTGACGACTATAGGCGCATAGCTATTCTTCCCTTCTGAGAAAGTCCCAACTTGCTCCCTCTGGAAAGAGAATCTTCGTACCTGCCTCGATACCTGCACCTGACTCCCGACAGCATGCACGTCGAACTCCGCCGTTACAGCGTGACCATCGACCTCGCTCCTACAGAACGTTGGCCCTTATAGAGCTAACGGTTCCAGAAGCTGGACCGACAGGTCTGTGTATTCGTGCGGTGAATCAGACACGCGAAAATCCCTACGTCTGGGCATACGCCTTCAATGACAAACCCAATCACTTCATCGCAGGTTGACAATGCTTTACCATGCAACGAACCGCGGTAGATAACAAAGGTATTGGACACAAGAAAGCGGCTGGAGAGAAAACTCTCCAACCGCTTTGGTTGTTGTTTGCTGCCTAGAAAGAATAGCGCAATGCAAATTGCAATTGCCGGCTCGTGTGAAAACCTTCCTGAGTGCTGATCGTGCTCGTGGTCTGCCCAAACTGAGGAATATTATTGAGCGCTGATTGCGGATTGCTGAACTGCGGGTGATTGAAGATGTTGAAGGCCTCGGCCCGGAAGGTGATTTGTTGCTTATCCAGTTTGGGCAGCGGGAAGGACTTGAAGATAGACATATCGAAGTTAACCGCGTCTGGGCCGTAATATGCATTCCTGGTCGACGTGCCGAAGTGTCCCACAGGAATGGCGAAGGCTGCTGGGTTGAGTTGATTCAATGGGATACTGAATCCTTGTGGCCGAGGAGAAACACCCGGAACTACGTCTGCTCGAGAAGTTGCCTGTCCAACATTCTCGGGATCACATCCGCAGGTGACCGAGTAGGGGAAGCCGCTCCGCATTACGGTAATCGTGTTGTACTGCCAGCCGGAACCGACAGTCTTCAACACATGAGGAATGGCTGGAATGGCATAGCTCGCGTCAAACTCAAGGTTGTGACGATCGTCGAAGTCGGAGTTTCCGTAATCAGCAGTCGGGTTGTGATCGTCTTGATAGGAGCCAAATACGGTGGGGGCATCGTCGAGCGAATGGGAGAGCGTATAACTGGCATTGACAGAGAGCCCGTTCGGCCAACGCTTTTTGAAGATCACCTGGAAAGCGTGATAGTTGGAAATCGCGCTTGTTGTATTTGTATTGATACTTCCGAACTGAGGAAGTGGGCGCACGGTGCTCCCGGGAGAGAGCCGGTTCAGATCGTAGCTCTCAATAAGGTGGATTCCTCTGGCGCCGTTGTATCCCACCTGAATCATAGCGGAGGATCCCAGTGCCTGCTGGATGTTGACGTTCCATTTTTCAGAGTACGGCTCCTGATAGTTCTTCACGATTGCGGAGAAATTGGTCGTCGGAACGGCGAAGGAACTAAGATCAGGAAAGGGCAATCCCTGGAGACCGGGAACCTGCACATTGTTCACCGAAGCACTGAATCCGAGGCCCGTATTAGACGGAAGATTCTGTGCCAGATTGCCTGCATTCAGATCAGAGAAGAAGATGCCAAAGCCTCCTCGGAGTACAAGGTTGCCAGATGCGCGGGGACTGTATGAGATGCCAAACCGGGGAGCGAAATTAAATCTGGGTGCATTAAGGACAGTGCCTCCAGTGGGATCGAGCTTCCCTGTAGCAGGGTTGAAATTTGCAATTCGGCCCTGAGACTCCGTAGGAGACGTATCGTATTGATATCGCAATCCCATGTTGAAGCTGACTTGTCTGCTTACCTGTAGATTGTCCTGGCCATAGAGGTAAAAATATGTGTTGCGAATACCTATTCTTGGAAATCCTAATGTGCCGTCGGAGTATGCAAGGTTTTGTTGCGCATTGGCAAAAGTGAGATAGCTGACCGTCATCTGATAGCCAAGCTCTTTATTGTCCTGATTGCGAATGGCGGCTCCGCCAACTTTGATTTGATTGCGGCCATGAACGATTGTGACGTTGTCCTGCCATGTAAAAGAATTGTTGGCGACGTGAAGATCGAAGAGTCCCGGACCGACACCAGCACCTTCGCCAAAGTTAATGATCGGAGAGGTCAGGACAGATGCAACATTCGAGGCACGGGGATCAACATGAAAACGATTGAAGAAAAAGTTTGCCTCGTTGATTACATTTGGGCTGAAGGTATGGGTGTAATTCAACATTGCAAGCTGCATAAACCCAGGAGCATCCTGCACCTGC
>JANBPO010009397.1:0-45045 GCA_024336825.1 Amorphophallus titanum
CAACCAACATCAGCTTACACAAGGAAACATAGTCCTCTCAGCTGATAGCCTGACGACATCATCGGCTCTAGTGCCAACGGAGATAGAGAACTCCAGGAACACAGGGCGCCAATGACGATTATATGGAGGAATGACAACAAAATCAACAACACTGGACCATACACAGCGTTAAGTCAGTTCTCATCCAGATATCGCATCTGATCGAGTCGCAAGCTACTCCACTGGGAAAAGGAGCACAGCAAGCTACTGACGAGACCATGGTCCAGCACATGAACGCAGACTCATACGAAAGTAGCGCTTGTAAAGGCAACTGCCAACGGCAGCAGCACCTGCAAGATCCTGGCTCCGTACGGCACACAGAACCACGGAACATACTGCAAGCAGGGTCGTATCATGGCACGTGACAGCTGAGTACACAACTGCAAGGAGTGAGTCATGCATCAGGCCGTTCTCCAAGGAAAGACCTACAACAATTGGAATCGACCACAGATCGACAAGAGAAATTACAATCTCGGGGAACACATCTCGAGGACTACGAACACGCCTCGAGAGTACAACACCCATGAGAATGAATGTAGAGTAGAAGGGTACTCTATCAGCAAGGAAGCCGACGATTTCCCCAACACTCACAAATGCCAATATTAAAACCAGAGAAATGACCAACAACGGCGCGGTCATGACAACGTCTAGGCACATGCAACCGAGACGGAGTCACATCGAGAAGGAATAATTCTCTCGACCAGCCAGAATTGTACGAAAAGAAATCCTCGGCCTGTGGGTCATTAGCCCACACGCTTCCGCTGCGCACTCAACAACGCATAAAGACATCAGAAAGATCCTCGGCCTTCACATCTCAGTACATACTAGGTGTCATCGCATTCCTAGAAAATCGCAATGTAACACACCTCGAGCACTGATCCAGCGAGCAACCAAGCAGAAAGAGTCCAAGTGCAATGGAGGAGAGCAACAGCTTCAGCACAAGGCCCAAGGAAAAGCAGTAATCTCGGCCTACCTTTACGTCCTGTAAATAATAATTGAGCCTCTCAACATGTCAGTCGTTGGGCACGGCACGACGAGATACGGTACGCAACGACTCTTGACACAAAAATTAGGTCCAAAGTCATGCAACCGTAAAACAAGAAGATGATCGGGCTCAAATTAAGTTGTCCACACTTGAGAAGACGCAGGACAAGGCGGTACTGAAATGGCAATTCCAAGGCCCACCTCACAATGAGATCCACTAACCAGCATGGGAAGCATCGAGCTCACTAACAGATGCTCACCAAGAAGGGAAGAGCTTAGTTCGCTCGAACAGCTTCTCAGCCAAAGGGGTCCAATCGAACACTTCAACTACAACAGAAACGAAACACGTCAGGAGCTGATCAGATCTAAGCTGGGATGACCAAAATATCATAACAATATGCACGGCCATTACCACAACTCGAATGGTCAACAGCAACCTGAGCAATTGACAAAAGAACCTAACACCAGCAAATCCCGACCAGAAGGGGAAATGCCAACAAGAATATCACTAAGGAGTTCTTGAACAGCACATCAGCATAAAGGATAGCCGTCCAGCAATAACACCGAATAATTTACGAATCTGGACAATCGGATATGACAAGGAAAGAGTAGAATCAACTACTCCATTGAAAAATAAGAAGTTCAACGTGGATTACTCCACAGGGCTGTCGTCACTACAGGTGACAAGCCACTGGGCCACGCAAAGGAACAGACTTCCAAGACAATTACAAACGATGAAACAGTCGAGCCACGTTAGCGTAGGATCCACCCACGAATCCTGCTAATGTCCACCTCATCCATCATTTCATCACGTTCTGTCCCATTCCATCGCATCTCTATCTCGGTCAACTCGGCACGGTCGCGTGCCCCGCGTCGAGAAAAATAGAGGGGAAAGAGAAACGAGAGAAAAAGTAGAACGAGAAAAATGACAAGGACAGGAGGAAATCATAATCACATAAACAACACCATCATAATAAACAATTAACGGATAACTGAATTACATAAAACTTGAGCAATAGGAATAATTAAGACACAAATTAACTAATTGAAAAATGGAAACGCACCTTCCAAAAGATAGGACATCACTACTCAGCATGAGGAAGCTGAGACGCTGGTGAGTCCTGCTAAGGTTGTGGCGGCACAGGCTGAAATTGGGGCTGCTGTGGCTGGGTGAATGGAGAGAACTGCATTGGTCTTGGCCTGAACGGACAGTCTCGAACATCATGGCCTGGCTGATCACAGCGGAAACAAACCATCGGCAAAGAACATGGCCTGCCAGGGTGGCTACCACCACACCTCCCACACAATCTCGGCTGATGGATAGTAGGTCCCTGACGCTGTTGGGAAGATAGGACTGACGATGGGACAGCACCGGTAGAGGACTGTTGGGTATGCTGCTTCTCGCGTCCCTTATTCTTGAATCTCCGGAACCTCTTGCCTTTGGACTTGGAAGAAGGAGCACCATCGACAGCGGGAACAACGGAAGGAACTCTGGGGACGCTCGACAGATGAACCTGCTGCAACTGCCCAATTGGTTGAGGGATAAGGTGATGCTGCACACCTGGCTGAGTAGACTCAACCTGGACGCGCACTTGAGGTATCACCTGCCCTACTCTTGGCGGCAAACGAGGCAGCACGGCTTCACTCTGCGATCCACGCTGAACATCCAGTAAGCCTTCCACAACAGGGGCGGGAACTGCTGAACATTGACTCGGCGCAGGCGCATAAACCATCACGACAACCACTGGAGGAGAAGCACCACTTCCCTCACTGGGAACACGCGCCTTCCGGCGACGCGCCATCAACCTAAAATAAGCATATACCGATAAAAATCACATCCACAATCATGGAAAACACCCTAAACCAGTAGTAGGCGACTCAAGTGGACTTGCTCTGGACTAATGCTATGCAATTTCAATTCCTTATACGCGTCCTCAACGCTGCTCTGATACCAACTGTAACATCCCAGAGTTCAGGGTAGGAATGTAGCTCTAGATGAGCAGACCACAGATCAGGTTATGAACCTTGAGTCTGGGTAACAATAGCTCTCTCTCTCTCTTTCTATTTCAGGCTCTCTCTCTCTCTCTTTCTTCTTCTCAAAATGATACTCTGCTTCTGGAGGAGCTTCTCTTCCTCTTCCTTCTTCTAGAACGAGGAGACTCAGGTATGGCGTTGCAGGCTCTTCTGCTCCTTCTTCCTCTTCTACTTCTGTTTCCTTCTTCTGCTCAGAAGAATATGCTCTTCAGGATTATGTTTCTTCTTCTGCTGACTGTGATATTTATACATGTCCCTTTTCTTCTTCTTCACACGGAGCTTCTTCACGCACAGAGCGTGCTCGGATAACCCCAGGCAGACAGACACGTGCTATCAGTGGGTCCCTCCCCATGATTGCACGGGTCCCGGTGCTTCCAGAAGGTAACTTAGGACAAGGATGCCCTTTTCTGTTTTTGTCCTTCACCGAACGAAGATGCTCGATCTGATCTCCCATTGGACGAACAGGAAGTGCCCTGCTGCTCAGCCATTGGTCGAACAGGTAATGGAAGTCAATTTGAGAATATCTTGTTCTGCTGCATCGACGCTGTTGAACTTTAGCGTTGACGCAGCCTTTACGTAGAGCCAGTAGAATTCTTCTCCATCTTCTTTGTTCTTTCTTCTGCAGCGTCCACTCAGCCAGCCAGGGCGTGGACGCACTTGACAGTCTTCTTGATGTAAAGCCTTGTGGCTTTTCTTCTCTCAGCGTCGACTTATTCACCCACGACGTGGATGCCCTTGAAGACTTCTTGATGCACAGCCTTGCACTTTCTTCAGCTGCGTCCACTCACTTGCCACACGGCGTGGACGCCTTTGATCATTTACTTGATAGAAATACCTTCAGCTTTTCTTCTTCGTTTTCCTTCTGCTGCGTCCACTCAGTCACCCGAGGCGTGGACGCATTAGATAGCTTTTGGTGTATAAGCTTTCTTCTTTCTTCTGCTGCGTCCACCCTGCTGCACACGGCGTGGACGCACTTGAACTGTTTCAGGATTCAAGCTTTTGAACAACACTTTCTTCTGCTACGTCGACCCTACTGTCCCAAGGCGTGGACGCTGTTGAACAACTTTTGACATCAAGCTTTGAAAGACTTATTTCCTCTGCTGCGTCCACCCTCCACTGCTGCAGCGTCGACCCTGCCGTCACTCGCCTTGAATGGCTTCAGCCTTGAACTGCAGCGTCGACGCTTCTCGAGAAGGCGTTGACGTAGTAGACTACATCAGCCATATTCCTTGTAAAAAAGGCTTCTGCTTTTGTTCTTCTGCTGGGTCCACGCAGCTCATGGAAGGCGTTGACGCAGTAGTCTCTTTGCCAGTGGCTTCAGTCAGTTACTCCCCTGTTCTGCAGCGTCCACGCACCCTCAGCTGCGTTGACGCCTTTGAAGACTCGGTTGGCTTGTCTGAAGACACTGAACTGCAGCGTCGACGCTTAACCCTTTAGCGTTGACGCACTTGTCGTCATTGCCAGTAGCGTGGACCTTGGTCTTGGCAGCGTCGACCCTTGTCTTCATGGTCGACATGTGTTCAAGCTTCCGTTAGCTGCGTCTACGCTGTAGTGTTACAGCGTCGACTCTTCGACGTTTTATCTTTGAAGCTTTTCATCAGCAGGGTCCACGCTCTAGCCAGCAGCGTGGACTTAGCCTTCAGTAAATCTTGAAACGAAGTTATAAGGCCTTGGTCCTCGATGAGTTGACGCTATCTTCTGGCAGCGTCAACCTTGTTGCCTTGACACTTAGGAGCCTTGACTTGTTTCTTTGCTGCGTCGACGTTGTCTTCTGGCAGCGTCAACCCTGCATCAGAGAAACAAATATTTATATATGTAAAGCAGTTGTTATGAGCAAAACAAGGCATCAATCAGTGCTATCTTCAATTAGTTGCTATCATTAAAGTTCTTGCTATCGTCAAACTGTTGCTATCATCAAAACAAGACAGCAATTATATCTCGTGACCAGGGGTCACAACATTCTCCCCCTATCTCGTGCCCAGGGGTCACAACATTTTCTTCTTCTCTTCTTTTGTTTTACTCTTTCTCGAGAGACAAAGTCTGCCAAGCGTCCTCTCCGCCGTAACCCGATTGAGTGGCAGAAGACACCCCCATTAAATGGGGTTTGACTTCCCGCAGGGGGTGGCCGGCGGGACTTTTTCGTAGGGAGACAGCCCAGGCGAAAAGTCCTCATAGGGAGACGCGAGATTCTCCGTGTCGGACGGAGGTCATGACGCTGTGCCGTTGAAGGGCTCCCACAGGTGTGCCATCGAAGGCAGCTTGTAGGTGTGCCGTTGAGGGCAAGGCCTTGGGGGCATGCCGTCGAAGGGCAATCAAAGAGTGCGCCGTTGAAGACCCAATGGGTGTGCCGCTGAAGGGGCAACTGGGCGTGCCGTTGAAGAGCTTTTGGGTGTGCCGCTGAAGGGCAATTGGGCGTGCCGTTGAAGGCTTCGCTAAGCTTCCTTGAATGGGTTTGAGGGTGTGCCGGTGAAGGCACATAGGGCGTGCCATTGAAGCCTTCGTGAGGGAGTGTGCCGTTGAAGGGTCCAAGAGTGTGCCGTTGAAGCCTTCGTGAGGGGCGTGCCGTTGAAGCCTTCGCTGGGGAGCAAGGGGTTGAAGGGCCATTTGGGGGTTTTGAGGTGCTGTTGGAAGACCCAGGCAGTGTGCCGGACAAGGGCACATAAGGTGTGCCGGTGAGGCCAGCGGTTAGTGTGCCGGGCGAGCTGTATGCAGAGCAAAAGGGGCCGACCCTTGGGGTCTGTTGAACCCCCTCCTCATGTTTAATTTCTGATTAATTTTGATGTTGACTAAATGGATTCTTGAAAGATGAAAATGAGGTTCTTCATTGAGTTTGAAAACAGTAACAACAGGATAATCTGGCGAGATGAACAAAGAACACAACATCAAAGGTGAGTGTTTGATATTTGTACTCCATTGAAGTAAACTAAACTCCAACTTTATTTTTGCAGGAGAAACGAATCGACAAAATCGATAGGAGCGACAGGCACAACCAATGTCAGCCTTCACAAGGAAACATAGTCCTCTCCACTGACAGCCTGACGACATCATCGGCTCTAGTGCCAAGGGAGACAAGGAACACCTGGTACACAAGATGCCAATGATAATTACACGAAAGAATGACAGCAAAATCAACAGCATTGGACCATATACAGCAAGAAGTTAGTCCTTACTCAGATATTACATCTGATCGAGTCGCGGGCCACTTTACTGGGAAAAAGAGTGCAGCCAGCTACTGACAAGACAATGGTCCAACACATGAGTGCAAAATCGTCTGAAAGCAGCGCTGATGAGAACAACTGCTAACAACAACAGCACATGCAGGATTCTAGCTCCGTACAGCACCCAGAACTACGGAACAGACTGCAAGCAGGGTCACATTGAGGCACGCGGCAGCTGAACACATGACTACCGGGGATGAGTCACGCATTAGGCCGGTCACCAAGGAAAGACCTACAACCATTGAAGTCAATCGCAAAACGGCAAGAGATACCCCAATCTCGGGGAACGTATCTCAAGAATCACAAACATATCTCGAGAGCACAATACCCACGAGAAAAGATGCAGAGCAGAGAGTACTTTATCAGCAAGGGAGTCGGCGATTTCCCCAAAGCTCGCAAATGTCAACACTAAAACCAAAGGAATGACCGACAACAGTACGGTCACGACAACGTCTAGGCACATGCAACCGAGGCGGAGTCACATCGAGAAAGAGCGGTTCTCTCGATCAGACAGAATCACATGAAAAGGAATCCTCGGCCTGGGGGTCATTAGCCCACACGCTTCTGCTGCGCGCTCTACAATGCACAAAGATATCAGAAAGAACCTTGGCCTTCGCATCTCAGTGCATACTAGGCACCATCGCAATCACCGAAAATCACAATGTAACATGCCTCGAGCACTGATCTAGCGAGCAACCAAGCAGAAAGAACCCAAGTGCAACGGAGGAGAGCAACCGCTTCAGCGCAAAGCCCAAGGAAAAGCACTAATCTCAGCCTACCTTTATGTCCTGTAGATGACAATGAGCCTCCCATCACATCGGCCGTTGCGCACGGCACAACAAAAATACGGTACGCAACAGCTCTTGACGCAGAAATTTGGTCAAAAGTAGTGCAGCCGTAGAACAAAGAGATGATCGGGCCCAAATTAAATCATCCACGCTTGAGTAGACATAGGACAAGGCGGCACTGAAACAACAACTCCGAGGCCAACCTCACAAAGAGATTCACCAAGCGGCATGGGAAGCATCGAGCTTAGCAACAAAAGCTCACCCAGACAGGAAGAGCCTAGTTCGCTCGAACAGCTTCTCAACCAAACTGGTCCAATCAAGCATTTCAGCTTCAACAGGAATGGAACACATCAGGAGCTGACTGGATTTAAGTTGGGGCGACCAACATACTGCAATAATCTGCACGGCCATCACCATAACTCAAATGGTCAACAGCCACCTGAACCATTGATAAAAGAATCGAATACCAGCAAATCCTGACTAAAAAGGAAAATGCCAACAGGAATATCACTAAGAAATTCCTTCACAGCACGAACAACACAAAAGACGGCTGTCGAGCATTAACACCGAACAATCTATGAATCTGAACAATCGGATATAACAAGGAAAGAGTAGAATCAACTGCTCCACCTAAAACAAGAAGTTCAATGTGGGTCACTCCACAGGGCCGTTGTCACTACGGGTGACAAGCCACTGGACCACGCAAAGGAACGGACTTCTAGGACAACTACAAACGACAAAATAGTTGAACTACATTAGCGTAGGATCCACCCATGAATCCTACTAACGTCCACCTCATCCATCATTTCATCACGTTGTGGCCCATTCCATCTCGTCTCTACCTCAGTCAACTCCGCACGATCGCGTGCCCCGCGTCGAGAAAAACAGAGGGAAAGGAGAAACGAAGGAGAAAGTAGAACGAGTGGAATGACAAGAATAGGAGAGGGAAAACCACAATCACACACAAACAACATTACCACACTGAACAATCAACAAATAACTAAATCACATAAAACTCAAACAACGAGAATAATTAAGACACAAATTAAATAATTGAAAAATAAAGACACACCTTCGAGAAGGTAGGACATCACTACTCAACACGAGGAAGCTGAGACACTGGTGAGTCCTGCTGAGGTTGTGGCGGCACAAATTGAAACTGAGGCTGCTGTGACTAGGCCGACGAAGGGAACTACGCTGGTACCGATCTATACGGGCAGTCTCAAACAACATGGCCTGGCTGATCATAGCGAAAACAGATCACCGGCAAAGAACATGGCCTGCCAGGGTGACTACCACCACACCTCCCACACGACCTCGCACGCAACTTCGATAGACGAGCAGTAGGTCCCTAACATCGCTTAGAAGATGGAACTGATGATGGAACAGCACCGACAGAAGACTGTTGAGTACGTCGCTTCTCACGTCCCTTATTCTTGAATCTCTGGAACCTTTTGCCTTTGAACTTGGAAGAAGAAGTACCACTGGCAGTGGGAACAACAGAAGGAATTTCGGAGATGCTCGGCGGACAAACCTGCTGCGATTGCCTAATCAGTTGGAGGATAGGGTGATGTTGTACACCAAACTGAGTGAACTCAACTTGGACATACACTCGGAATATCACCTACCCTACTCCCGATGGAAATTGAGGTAGCACAGCTTCATCCTGCGTTCCATGCTGAACATCCTGCAAGCTTTCCACAACTGGGGCGAGAACTGCTGAAACTTGACTCGGCTCAGGCGCATAAACCATCACAATGACCACTGGAGGAGGAGCATCGTTTCCCTCCCTGGAAATCCGGGCCTTCCGGCGACGCGCCATCAGAACCTAAGAAGCATATTCCGATGAAAATCACATCAATAATTACAGAAAACACCCTAAACCAGCAGTAGACGACTCAAGTGGACTTGCTCTGGACTAACGCTATGCAATTTCAATTCCTTATCCTGTGTCTTCTAACGCACCTAGGGTGGTCCGTTAGAGTCTGTGATGCCCTAAGGAAGGTGCGTCAGAGACCGTGTCGTTGTGTCCTCTGACGCACCAAGAGAGGTGCGTCAGGGAGCTGTGACACCCTGAGGTAGGTGCGTCAGAGCCAGTTTCGACTTGCGCTGTGGCGCTCTATTGTTGGACCGTCAGAGATTGTGACGGACCAAGGTTGGACCGCCAGGCGATTTTTCCGTGTTACTGGGTTTGTAGCGTGTTACGTTGGTCTTCGGTCAACCCGGTTGGGATCCAGTGGTTGTCCTTCGACCTTGAGAGTGTTCCGGACACTGTGAGACCGGTGTCCTTGTTTTGAGGGTGTTCCAGAGGGTCCGGGTGACCCTGTGTGTGTGTGTGTGTGTATGTGGAGGGTCCCTCCCCCACATCATGAGATTTCCAGATCGGTGGGCCATGTGCGAGGCCTCAGACTGTGAGTCCAGTCGACCAGCCTGGGGCTGGAGGTTTCTTGTGTCCTCTCTTCAAGAGAGGAGTCTCGGTAGTTGCGAGCTGCCTCGTGAGTCATTGTGCTACCGTGGTTTTATGCCTAGGGATTAGACCAGATTGACAGCGTAGTGCTGTCGCGTACGACGGTCTTAACTCAAGTCTTGCGACTCAAGGACCGTTGAGTTTAATAGGTCTAGTGGGCTGTCAAGCGTCAAGTGGCCGTGAGCCACCTCTTCCTTCGTGTTACTCGCAATGGGTTCGTGCGTGATTTTCTGTGTTCACGTCAGTGACCCTCCACTAGACGCAGTCTTCTTACGGCACGCGCGTGTTGACCCACTCGGGAGTGATGGAGCGGCGTACCCGAGTTAGACGGTGAGTAGGTTGGTTATCGTAGGGCCCCCACGTACCACCGAGTTCAGGCCGATGGGGGAATTACTAGCTAGAGGACAGAACTAGGGCGTATGGTTTGAGTGTGCACACGAGACTGAGGGTTCGGACCCGCGCTGACGAACGTGACCTCAGCTAGTCCTTATTTTGTGATACTTCTGCTTACTTGGTGTGTCAGAGTCTCGCACCTGGGGCGTTGTAGCTAGACACTTGTGACGCGGTGTATGACGTCAGGAGACGCATCTGATCGTTCTTCTAGTGGGTGGTGCTCCCGTCACGTGACGTAAGTTATCGTGTCCCAGATTTTCGTTTCCCGTCTGCGCGACGGGATTTCGTGTGTGGTTTCGGGAGCGTTTCCATAGTCGAGGTCTGGGGTTTCCGGTGAGCGTCATCGAGGGCTTTCCCTAGAGAGCGTTGAGTTCACGACGGCGAGGTCGTGATTGTGTTTCCGGATCACATGGTTTCGACTTGGGCCCTGCTGTGAGGGCCGGTTTCCACGGCTGAGGCGTCGTGGCGTTTTCCTGGTAGCATGGCTAAGACGGTTCGTGTCTGGTGGTCCCTGACCGTGAGATCGGGATGTCGGGTGCGTGACTTGGTTGTCCCCCGATGAGAGACCGGGTTGTATTTTATGTACAGTAGGAGTGCCTGTAGAGCCGAGGTTGTGCCGGCCACCGTAGTTACTTTCCTGCTTTCGTAGTTCCTGCTTTTCATGCCGCCATTGTTTCTTGGTTGGGGTTCCGCGGGATCCCTACTGAGCTAGTGATAGAAGGCTCACCCCTGATTTTCAGGTGTGACAGTTCTTCCTCGAGGTTCGAGGACGTTGCGTTGAGGTTCTTAGCTGCCAGCTTGTCGGGCCGAGTGTTCACTTGGCGCGTGGTACGTTTTACTGTTTTAGACTGTACTTTCTGTTGGACTGGACTCTGTTGTAGTTAGGCGTTTATTTCTGGTAATATATCTGTTGTCCTGCTTTATTTCCTATTTCTATGTGCACCACACCTATCCTTTAGCCCTTCCGAGTCTTCGGACTCGTGAGCGGCGGGCCAAGATTTGAGTTGCACCGATTCCTTTTCGGTACTCAGATCTCGGGTCGCCACAGCTGGTATCAGAGCTATGGTTATGGAAGTACATGAGAATTCGAGATATTACAGTGATCAGAGTCCGTAAGGTCCAGTACAGTCGGTAGCTGGCATAGGGTTTTGCGCTTGTTTTTCACTTGGTTTCTCACGTGAGAGCGTGACTGCGCGGCGTTGACGCTGTGAAGGTGGTTGTTGTTCTTGTCGGAGTGTCGGCGTGGGGTCTAAGAATCAAGGTCGAGAGCTTCTCCCTCATCGATGGTGGCCCCGGTTGTGCTGCGTCGGGCAGAGGTTACCGACAGGTGCGTTGCTGCGGTGCTGTGTTTATGGGATTTACAGCGAGGTCAGGTGGCTGGTGAGGATTGTTCGTGGTCAAGTGACCGTGAGTATGCTCTGAGGGAGTTGTTATTAGTTTTGGCCACTCCAGCTGAGGATTTATCCAGCCCCTGTGGTGTTGAGATCGTGGTTTGAGGTGGCAGAGCGGGCTCTCTGGTCGAGATGTGCTTGGATAGGCGTAGGATCTTTTTGGATTGGGCTATGGTTGCCCCGGATGTGTTTGAGATTGTGAAGGCTCAGTGGTGAGCTTGCGGCTTGAGGATGAGCGTTGGCGGGTGGCGGTTATGGCTCGTGTTGCGGTTCGAGGCATGGTTTGTTGCGGTTCGAGGACTCGCCTCGATGGTGCATTGAGAGGTGTTGTGATCGTGGTCTGACAAGACACTTGGTGAGTGTGTCAGAGGCGCTGACCTGACCAAAGTAATAGTTTTTTCAGTGCTGGAAAGTGCGGTTCCCAGTGTGTGCAGGATTTGAGGTCAGGTCTAGCACGGGAACCGTCTGTTGGTCGGAGGAGTATTAAGTTTTCCCTTTGGTTGGAGGAGATCAGGTTGGGTTAAGGTTCGTCGTCTTGCATCATGTGTTTGGATTGGTTGGCCTTCGCATGCCATGAAGTCCGTGCGAGACGCGTCCTGTGTGTTGGCAAGGTGGTTGCCAGTGAGAAGCATTGCCCATTCCCTGATGTGTAAGGGTGTTGGCGCTGCTCCGGAAGGATGAGTGCCAGTTGGGCGGTGAACAGTACAGTCGACAGAAAAAAAAAAGACGTACGAAGAAAGTCGGGGGAAGCCTGATGAATGTGCCACCTGGCAGCTACGAACTCGCACACCAGGAACCACAGAAGCAGAATGAACAACGGCCCACCTGAAAAGTAGGGTTGAGCCTCGTGTCACTGGCTCAGTGGGGGTCACGCAGATCCCCACTGGAAAACACGCAGTAACATGGAACAACGGCAAAAATGACAAGTGTAGTAAAGTAGGAAAGACTACACTACAAAGCTGTAAAGCTACGCTAGAAAGCAGTAAAAGAAAAGATAGGGAGTAGGAGTAGGGAATAGTCTAGGAAGAGGGGCATACAAGACAAGCGACTACCGAACTAACCTCGGCACCCCAAACGACTCCAAGCAGCAACAGGAAGGCGACTCTAAACTAACGAAGTCAGGAGTTTCTGATCTGTCGACACTGCAAGGGACCTGCAAAATAGACAAAGAAACCTAGGAAAAATCAAGACAGATGCAGACCCAGACGACATGACTAGGATGCCGTGCACATTGCCTCACACATGACTAGAATGTCATGCATACGACAAGACACTAATCTCGAGTACAGCCACGAGAGGGCTGACCCGGGAGTCACAACGTACAAGAAATGACAAGAGAACTGCGAAGAGCCACGTGCCACATGACTGGAGTACCTCTCACTAGAAGAACAACCAGCTACATCCACTTACGCCTTATCTTGCACCTACTAGTGTCTTGTCCCCGTACCCTACCGCAAGGACTAAGCCGAGACCAAGACACTGTCAGAACCAAAGTACCATCGTAAGTGACTAGTCAGGGTCACGCCTGTCAACGTGAGTCCAAAGCCGCTAACCACGCGTGCACACACTGGCTCTTGCGTAAGCTAGGCCTCTAGCTAGTTTTCTCCCCCCGAAGGACACTACGGTAAGTTGCGGGAGTCGAAAAAAACCAGCTTGTAAATCGTAAATCGGAAAGTGCCCCGCTGTAAAAGTCGTGACGCCGAAGCGTGTCGTAAGGCTATGACTAGTGGAGGCTCACATGACACAGAGACTCAAATCACGAGTGTGAAAGTAAAGGCAAGCAAGAGAGTGCTGTCACACGTACTTTGAAGTGTTAATGGTAGTATAGCCACTACCGACAAACTCAGGACAAGGCAACTAGACCTACTCACGTAATGATCCTTGAGTCGGATGACTCGGAGGCAAGATCATCACAGACAATGGAACAAGCCGCCAATCGGTCTAATCCTAAGCTAGAGAAAATGACACTGGCAAAGAAGATGACATGTAGATACCAGAGGGAACACCGAGGACCCTCAGCACATCTGGACACATAGAACGAGGTAAGACGATACCTCACTCCAGTCAGAACCATGTCTCAAACTGGACAGAATCGTAGAGACACACACATGGCTACCTGCCAACCACTGGGTGACCCCGGGTTGACCAGAACCGGACATGACGACTCTACAATAGGGAAGAAAATCCTACCGCAAGCAAGAAGACTCCTGGCTGTCGTATAACATGATCTTGACCTTCATAGGATGCAGAGAGACGCTGTAACGACCCAGAGTTTCGAGTATCGATAACCCAATAATATCGGATTACCGCCACTAAGAACTGGGGACGTCACCCAAGAGGATGATGAGGCCTTCGAAGGGTTAGTGAGGTTGTGGAGGAGTTGCGGAACGAATTAGAATTACAGCCAAGCAATATTAATTAATGCAGTAAAATTAACATATATGCGGAAGTAATTTAAAATATCAGAGTGCTAAAATATATACAATAGTCCAGATTCTGAAATTATACAAGTCCCACAACTGAAAAGAAGTCTAAATGTACAACTACACGGGGCATACCCCGGTCAAAAGTACAAGAAGACAGACCGACTACTGCTGGCACTCTACTGACGATCGTCAAAACCTCGTGAAGCTCCAGAAGACGGCGGGGCTACTCACCTGAAAGTAGGAAGGGTGAGTCACAGCCAGACTCAGTAGGGGTCACGTGGATCCCTACCTCGTACTAAACAGGCAGGCATGCAAATATAAAAGTAATTAGAGCATGCATTTAATGCAGTAAATAGGCAATGGTATAATTAAATCACAGTTATAGCAATGCTGGAAACTCTATCTACTCAATTAGACAACTAACTACATGCCAATAAATGCAACTACAAGTACGAGAAACTCATCTCGTAGTCTAGCTCGTGACCCGTGAGGAATGCATGACCACAACTACTAAAATCCATCTCGCTGTCAGGCTCGTGACCCGCAAGAGACACATAACCGCGACTGCTAGAAACTCGTCTCGCGGTCTGGCTCATGACCCCCGAGGAACACATCAGAAACCATATCTATAGAAAGCATAAACCTCAACATTGACACATCTACCAAGAGAACAATTCTCCACTACCCTAGGTGATAGGAAAAGGAACAAACCACTAGAAGAAGGAGAGCAGCTGCATCCACCACACACTGCATCTCAAGCAACTCGCTGTCTGGCTAATGACTCGCGAGAGGCGTAACAGTACCGAACCAAGAACTAGTCAGAGTAACACCTACCAGTGTCAGTCCATGCCTCTGACCACGTGTGCACACACTGACCGATCACCTTGAGTCAGGCCTCTAGCTCGTTTTCCCTCCCGGTAGGATGCTACCGACTATGCGAGAGGGCCCACAGAAACTAGCCTATAAACTATATGTCAGGATTGCCCCACCACCTTTCCCAGGTGGGCCGACAAGAAGGTCGTCAGGCTACGACTAGTGACTCCATCACCAGGAAAGAGAAGAACACTCCATCAGAATGTACACCATAACCCTGGCACCTAGGAAACATGAAATGCATTAATGAATGAACATGCAACACTATGGAACATGCAGAGGATATAACGCGCCTACACAGCACTGTTACAGCCTATAACAGATCAAGGAAGGTGCACTACATGACCTGTGACATGTCCTTATGAGTCCGTTACACTTACCTGAACGTTTCAAGAAAAATAAGGAGTACTTCAGCTTTGCATCATTCAGTTTCTCGCTGAAGTAAGCAATAGGGTGGCCCTCCTGGCTCAACACTCCACATATGTCGACACCAGAAGCATCACATGAAATCTCAAACAATCTCGAAAAATCCGGCAGTCGAAGAACATGTGCCTGAGTCATCCGCTCCTTGATGTCACGAAAAGTCGAAGCAGCGGCCTTCGTCCAAATAAAGGCTCCCTTTCGAATGCAGTCTGTAATAGGAGCCGTAATGGTGCTGAACCCGCGTATGAAACGATGGTAGAAAGTGGCTAAGCCATGGAAGCTGCGCACATCATGGATGGTTTGCGGCTCAGGCCACTCTACGATCGCCCTGATCTTCTCCGGGTCAGCGGAGACACCCTCATGTGAAACAATAAACCCCAAGAAAATAACATGATCGGTCAAGAAGGCACATTTCTTGAGGTTGCCATACAAACTCTCCTGACGAAGGGTGAGGCACACCTGGCGTAGGTGACCCACATGATCCTCCCTAGTGCGGCTGTAGATAAGAATGTCATCAAAGTATACGACCAGGAACATACCAATGAATGGTCGCAACACCTGGGTCATTAGCCGCATAAAAGTACTAGGGGCGTTGGACAGCCCGAAGGGCATGACCAACCACTCATAAAACCCATCCTTCATCTTGAAGGTCGTCTTCCATTCATCTCCCGGCCGGATCCTGACCTGATGATAGCCACTCTTCAGATCAATCTTTAAGAATACTGTGGCTCCCGCCATCATATCCAACATGTCATCTAAGCAGGGAATGGGAAAACGGTACTTCACCGTAATGCAATTAATTGCACGGCTATCCACGCATATCCTCCAAGTGTCATCTTTCTTTGGAGCTAATAGTGTGGGAACGACGCAGGGGCTCATGCTCTCCCTCATGGAGCTCCTCCTCAAATACTCCTCCACCTACCTCTGTAACTCGGAATGCTCAGCCGGGTTCATGCGATAGTGCGGCAGGTTGGGTAACGTAGACCCCAGAATCAAATCAATAGCGTGCTGGATACCACGCATCAGAGGTAATCCATCCGGAAGGTCCTCGGGGAAGATATCTGCAAACTCGTAGAGGAGTGAAGCAATCTCAGCGGGATGCTCGCTCGAAGTCTCCTCAACGATCACATCGGTAACCTCTCTCCCCACCAAGATATAGATGACATCACACCCGGGAAGCTCCTGCTCAAACTCCCGAGCGGTGATCAACTGCAGGGTCTTGAAAGGTGGGGTACCTAGGATAGAGGCACGGGGGGTAGGGGTGCTGCCAGACAGGGGAACTCTAGGAACAATAGTAGGACCCTGCTAGGTAGTACCGGGTACAACAAGGGTGCGTGACTGAGATGTGCCAACAGTAGCCACGGCACTGGGCGTGGTGCTCCCTTGTGGGGTAGTAGGAGCTCGTGGTCGAGAGGGGTGTAAGGTGATACGTTGGCCCCCATGCTCGAAGACACAAGTGTTGGACCGACTATAGAAGGTCACATCCACATCAAATATTCACGGCCTGCCCAAGATAATACTCCCGACCTCCATAGGCAAGACATCGCACCAAATCTGGTCCTCATATGGGTGGAAAAGTATCGGTACGAGACATCTCGACCGAACTGGAATAGAAGTCGCATCCACCCAGGACACCTGGTAAGGGTGAGGATGATCCACAGGTGTCAACCCAAGGCGCGTAACGGTCCTGGTGGAGATTGCATTAATGCATCTCTCGCTATCGATGATGACCTTGCACACCTTACCACCTACGCGGCTGTAAGTGTGGAAGATCATGGTACGACGCCAATCATCGCTCTCCCTCGGTTGGGCCAAAATGCAACGAACGACCCCAAGCCTATCATCACTCAGCACATCCTCGGTACCCACCTCTCGACTGCAACTGACTGCTCCCTCATCTAGCTGAAACTCCTCGACCATGTCAACTCCAGCCTCATAACTCACCTCTGCTAGGGCTGGTGGAGGCTCCTCCTGATCGGCACTCTCAATGGCTAGGATCCTCGTAGGATAAGAGGAGGCATAGTGACCAAACCCCTGACAACGATAACAGCGGATACGGGAACCTCCGTCCTCTGGCAAACCTCCCACGATAGAGGCCTTCCCCTTATCATCTCGCCTGACAGGTGGTGCAGTAGTATGAGGGCGAGTGGGAGGGGCAAGTAAAGCTGGCACAGGCTCTCTCACGGGAAAGGGACGTGGGCGAGGGGGAAGACCCGGGCGAGGGGCCTCGGGGAGTCTGCAAGGAGGCCGCGTGCGGCGGTGGTGGACACAGGAGGAGACCAGTGGGGTAGGCCCCGTGAAGGAGACCGGCGACGCGCGACTACGGTGGGGGGCCGGGCTCGCGGACGGTTGCAGGCGAGGTCCACGGCAGGGGGAGGTTCCGGGGCCGATGGAACCACTGTCGCGGCGACCGACAGTGGGGAGGATGATGGTGGCCCTACCGCTTGCAGGAGAGGGGAGACAGGGGGGAAGGTGGCTAGCCGGCTCGGGAAGTCGGCCTCTGCTGCAGGCGGTGAAGAGTACGCGGGCTCGGTTCTACTGCAGGCGGTTCAAACGCGAAGGCGGGGGAGGGTGGTATAAGGAGGAAGAAGAAGGGGTTCGCGTGGGGGTGGTGGGGTCGCGAGGAAATGCAACCTGGGAAGGGTGCGTACAGGGGAGGAAATGCAACGTGGGAAGGGTGGCGATAGGGGCAATAAATGCTTGAACCGAATAGAAGTACGCGGAGGATTAGATGGATAGAACAGTGGAATGGGGAGGAAAGGCTTTACGCCTAGGGCTTCGCGCCCCTCAAACTCCCATCCCAGGAGGAAGACAAGACAACGGCGGCTCACAATCTCCAAAATTTTCTATCTTTTCATCATGTCCAAAAAGGGGGAGTTACAAGAGTATTTATATTGGAGGAAAAACCCTAGCGGCCTCCTCACAAGACTAAAGACCAAAGTGTCCTTGAGACCTAAAAGAGTGCTAAAATTACACCCGAAATGTAATAAATTAGAATCTTTCATGATCAATAGAATTATTTCTTTCCATAGCACATGTGTAAATGCTTAGATTAGCATGTTAATATTATTTCTAGCTATTTCTGACTGTACGTTCTGATATTCCACGTCGGGACGTGACACACCGTATGTGAGATGTTATGGCATGGGCGAGCATCCCCTCATGCCGGGACTTCCCCTCACGTGTCCGCCGGTCACAACTACACACGTGCCATGACGTCATGCTCTCTCAGTCACGAGGCCACGTTCGACCGCTCAACTTGAGTCATGGTCGGCCCTCGCCCGGACATCGGATCGCCACATCCCTCTAGTCATCTAGTCACAAGCCCCCGTTCGGCATCACGGCCCCGGCCCACGCCACGGGAGGAGTCCTCTGTAAAACACATACGTGTTCACCTATCATGCATCGACCCGGGGACCGACTGGCACGTCGGAATTGTCCCGTGGCATGCACCAGTTGTACCCTGGCCACTACGGCCTACCTGTAAAGAAATGTACACCTCGGTATAACACCGCCAATTGGATGAATGCCCTCGCATCCACGTTCAGGCCCTCAGTCTTCCCTCTACATCACTTAGTGTGAACCTCCAGCACTCCCCGACCCCAGTCAACACCACCCAATGAAAGGCAAACCTACAGTTGCAAAGTGCCCTTGGCTCTCCATCTAGGACTTCTGGAATATACGGACTCTTCTTCAGCATGGAACAAAGGTCTTCGGATTCAATCTGATGTAAATAAACACCGACTGCTTGCGGTCGGTGGGAAAATACGTCCTGTACATGACTCCCCACAGTCACCTGCGCACTCGCACCCACAGAATCATCCTTCCCTCCATGTGTCCCTCACCCCTTGAGTCCATGTGCCGCGCCCTGGTGATGCATCCCTAGTTAAATATTCGGTTCCACAGGTGATTGTCGAGAAATCGACTGGCACTCCCGCATCCCAACCATGTTTCCCCTCCAGCCCAAAAACCTCTCGTGTCACTCGATCTCCCCTCGACTCTCCGAAAAGGTGAGTGCACGGTGCCACTCTGAGAAAGATACGGTCATGAGAGTGAGTGCCCGACATGTGTCCCGTTTTGGCACCTCTCCCGTAGCTATATCCTACCTCTCACTCCGGTCACTGCACACACGTTCGCCGTGTCGACGGGCATCGAACCCCGCTTCCCCGTGTGTGAAACAGGCAGTAACTAACAATTAAAGAAAATAACCTCGCCACACGTCTATCACGGCCACCCGAAGCAAACCACATCTCAATCTCGTATAATGGGATACCCTCGATCACCAGAACACTAAACCACAACTGTAAGAAACTGGGGTCGCTACACTCGAGTGACAAGAGCACTACCAACTAGAAGCAAGGCCGGATGTGTCCACTGACGACTTAATCCGTAACCTCAGGTGTCTCCCTACCTATCTTAACATGGAAAGTGAGACATCATACATAGTAACACAAGACAAGGGTCTAGTCAGGGTCGTGTTTATTAGCACGCGTCCGTAATCCCCGATCACGTGTGCACACACTGACTAATTATTTTACGTCAGGCCCTCTAGCTGATTTTTTTCCCAGCTTAGACTCAAGCTGCCATAGTGGGAGGCCCTACAGAAACAAGCTTAAACTATATCTCCAGGGTCTAACTCTCCACCACTCCCAGGTGGGTCGACACCGACGTGCCCAGGCAAGCTACGAGTAGTGGGAAAAGGTCACTCAAGGCGAGAACCCACTGTGAAACCACTGACGTATTACCGATCATACACACACACTCGTTGCATGGAACACGAACCTTAATTCATAAGACACATGATGTGACACCACCTTCGGGGTGATAGCCACAAGACCAAAGGTCCCTTGGACCTAGCAAGCAAGCGATGCTCGGATCAGTGACTTCACTCAAGCGGACTTACCCGCTAAGCGCACTCTCGTATCCATAGGCAACCTGGCGATGGTAGTGAGGGTTCAGGACAGAACCTCACTGCTCCGGAGGTTGGCTAGCCTAGGATTGAACCCCTAAGGTCCAGGGATGCCCCAAATCACGGGCGGCCAACACGCCAAGGGCGTGGGTTAGTGGTTGCTCTCACCTCACTCCGCAGTGGCCACTCAAATGACGAGAAATTTAGATCAAGCTCTCACTCACCGTCCGACGGAGCTAAAAGATAATACTAAATAAGCAATAGTAAAACCAACAAGGGGTGAGACCCGAAGCTCACCTGATCGGTGTGAAAACACCGATCTCGATCGGAGACGAGGCGAGCAGGGAAGCGTGGGAACGCGCCCGCACGTTGCACCAGTGTAGCTCTAATCCTGAAAATCTGAAAGGTACAATGCCACACCTCTCGTAGGAGGGGGATCTCGGGGTGGGGATTAATTGACATTACATCGAAAACTACCTCCGCACAGGGAGGGGCTGTAAGCCTGCCAGGCGGGGTGGGGAACGGAGGGGGGTCAGTAGCCGTCCGGTCTCGCGCGGGTAGGCTGGCCTGCTGTCCTTGCTTTCTGCCACCAGCCACTTGTCGGGGACAGAAATCCTGGCTGGAATGTCTGTTGGGGATGGGACTAGATGCGTTGGAAAGCTTGACGTGTTAGCTTGCTACTGGAAGAAACGTTGACTCGTTCTGATCTCAAACGCACCAGGTACGGTAGATTCTGTAGAACTGCGCCAGGCTTCTATGCTGCAGACCAGAGAGGGCTTGGACGAGGCCGTACTCCAAGATGGAATATCAGATCGAGGTGGGACCAAGTCCTACTGAAAGAGGGCTCAGTCTAGTGCTCCCACACCAAAATTCACTTTTTGAATCACCCGATCACGCCTGTGGTGGCTCCTGGATGTTGACTGGGTCAGGCTGGTTACAGGGACAAAATTCTGGACTTGACTCTCCGATGGCGTAGCTGTCCGATCTGAGGCCGGGACATAGCGGGGCCAGAGTCTTCACGAAGAGGGACGTCCCAGGGATCTTTCAGAGCTGGAATGGTCCCGATCTGAGGTGTGATTTTGTGGTTTGTCTTCTTTGTCCATCTACTGGAATTTGGGCACTTCAATCGCTCGATCATTTGTGACTTAGTTCATCTTCCTGCTCCTTATTCTCGGTGCTTACTGGGTTTAGTCTTAGAATTTCTTAGGAATTTTTAATTGGGGTGATCTATACAATCACTCCCCTTCTAGCTCACCTTCCGCACAGTTTAACAAATCGCTCGGTGGATTCTGAGAAGGCGCGATTCATGATTCAGTGATTTTTGATACGATTTAGTCACTTCGGTGCACGATTTCTTTGGTGGAGGTAAGGAGACGGATCACTTACTTCTCCTGCACGTTTTCCCTACAGTTTCGCATTGTGCGGTGCTAAAACGGGTGATTTTGGGCTCGTTTAGGTAAAATCATAGTTTTGTGGAGTTCGTAGGGTTCGTCAAAAAATGACAACGATTTTTAGATCAGCTGGTGTGAAACGGCTCCCTAGAATGTCAGCGTTCCATAGTCGCTGATTTTGAGTCGATTGGCGGTCATTCGGGACTGTTAGGAACCCGGGAAGTCTGGTGGTTCCATTTGGGTCGATTTAGAGAAATTACCTGTTTCTCCCTGTTTCTCAGCCGAAATGACTCTCGTCGGAGTGTATGTGTTGTATATCGTCGTTATGGTTGTATCCCCTTCATTTCAGAATGAACAGGGCGTGGAAAGGCCACGATCGGGCCGATCCTATGGTTTTCCTACCGTGATGCCTGAACAGTCGTAACAGAAGCCGTTTAGGTGATTGAGCGGTCCACCGTATGACTGTTCAATGTAGGTCAGTTGGGCGTCTGCGCGGTCGTGCGACAGACCGCCCAGTGGATGGCACGGCCAGGTGTGAGCCGTCCAGTCCACTTGAGCGGCTGGTTCTCAGCCATGTTGTTTTCCCGTTGTGTTGAGCGGCCAGGGTTTGACCGCTTAGCTTGGTTGACCTTGGGTCAACAATTTTTTGGTAGTTCGTGGAGCGGTTTCCCTCTAACAGTGCCACTTCATGAGCGGTCCTTCTCTAATCATTCTGACTGCCATTTGACCGGTTACTGTAGTAGGTCGGTCGGAGTGAACGGCCAAGAATGGACCGTTTTGTCTCCTTGGGCGGCCTCTTGCGGACCGTCTAGTTCACTGAGTGGCCCCTTGGTGACCGCTCTGTGAGTTGTGTCCGTTGTTGCGTCTGTTAGCCGTGATGGCTTGTCCCGTGTCCATATGTCCATGTGTGTGTCCCTTTTGACTAGCGTCAGACGTTTAGGTTGATTGGGGTGGTGTCACTAGCAGTTCTGGAGTGGACTGCTAGTGTGCGTGAGTCTGTTGGGTGGTCTGACTAGATTGGTCGGTTCAAGGTTGACTGAGTGCGGTCTACTCCTTGACTGTTACAGTTCCTTAATGACCCAATCTAGGATTGCCAGTGTCCTTGTCTCTACATGCGTAGCGGATCTTCCATGACTGCTTGGTTTGCCCAGCGGCTGAGTGATGGATCGCTTATGCCCAGAGTGTCATTTTCCTGTCGTTTCGATTTTTGCTTGTCTTGGCTTGACCTTGTGGTTTGCCCATGACCCGTGGATGTCTGTTGGCATCCTATGAGGGCTATGACCATAATGAGATAGCCAGGAGTGCTTGTGTATAGTGTCGTGTCTGTGTGTCGTTGTCGGGTTCTGGTCAACTCGGTGTGACCTAGTGGTTGACAGGTGACCTTGTGCGTGTCTCGACCGTTCTGTCTAGCCCGAGATAGTGGTTCTGGATGCCAGGAGGTATTATCTTACCTCGATTTACATGTCCAGGTGTGCTGAGAGTTCTTGGTGTTCCCTCAGGTCTCCGTGAGTCGTTTCTTGCAGTTATGTCATTTCCTCTGGCTTAGGATTAGACCGATTGGCGGCTCGTTCCGCTTTGTGCAACGATCTTGACTTCGAGTCATGAGACTCAGGGATCATTATAGTTTCAGGTCTAGTCATCTTGTCCTGAATCTGTCGACGGTTGGTGTACTACCTTGGTGCTTCATAGTACGTGCGATAGTGCGTTCTTGCTTATCTGTACTCCAGCACTCGCGTTTTGGAGTCTGTGTCTAGTGAGCCTCCACTAGTCGTAGCTTGATGGCACATTATGACGTGTCAGCCCACCTGGGAGTGGTGGCGTGGTAGTTCCCGAGATATGGCTTTTAAGCTAGTTTCGTGGGCCCTGGTCCAACTATAGCGTCCTACGGAGGGAAATACTAGCTAGAAGCCTAGCTTAGGTGAGATCCAGTGTGTGAACACATGGTCAGGGGCGTTAGGACTTGCGCCGACGGGCGTGACCCTAACTTGTCACTCGTTACTGTAGTTCCTATTCTAGTTTGGCGTGTACCTCGGTCTCCGCCATTTCGGGCATCTGTAGAGAGGTACTTGAGGTGCAACATAAGACGTCAGTGGATGCAACTGGCTGTTCTTCTAGTGAGGAGGTGCTTCCGTCACGTGACTTGTGACTCTTGCATTTCGCGCGCGTTGTGACCTTTCCGAGTTAGCCCTCTCTTGGCCTTGCCCGAGGTCAGCGTCCTGTTATGTGCATGACATTCTAGTCGTGTGTGGTTGTGTCGAGGAAAGCGTGCACAACAATCGAGTCGTGTGTGCTTTAGAGTCTGTGTCTATGTCTGTCTAGATCTTTTCGAGGCTTGTTGTCTGGTCTCATGGGCCTTTGTCTTAGGCCGCGTGCTTGTCGACAGATCGGTAACTTTCGAGTTCAGGGTTAGCTTTCTGTCGTTGCTTGGAGTAGCTTAGGGGCCGAGGTCCTCTCGGTAGCCATGTTTTGTCAGTACGGTTTCTTCCCTCTTCCCTTACCTGTTTCCCTACTCATGCTTCCTCTTCTTTATAGCTTTCTAGTGTAGCTTTTTCTACTTTACTACTATAACATCCCAAATTCTTGCCGGATCTCTATTGGGTCTTGGTGGGCCTTTATTAGGTTGTTCGGATCCTTTTGGAGGAGTTTCGGATTGCTTCTGTAGCTCCTGAGTTGAGTTTTACTTTCCGTGTCAGAGGAGCCTCTGCCCTCTCCGACTCCAGCAGGAGATGCTGCTGAGGTGGAGGAGAGACTACCCTCACCGACCCTGAGCGGGGGTGTTACAGGCACGGCAGGGGCCATAGAAGGTGAGAGTCAGGACATTTATCAGGTTTTTCACCTTGTCTTGTCATAGGGAAGTCCTGAACGTTGCTGACCCTCTTTGTGTTTGGTGGTGTCGCACAGGTCCTTCTGGCGTGCTAGCTGAGGTGGGCCACTCCTCCCTAGAGCTGGGGATCAAGTGGCCTACATCTGTTTTGCCACCAGAGCCGCTGCTAGATGCCAACGTGGGTGCGGCCTTGCTTCAGCAAGCCCGAGGCTACGTAGGAGGCGATCCCCTGCCTTCCCCAGGGGAGCTCCGTCAGTGGTTGAGGGAGTGTACCCATGGCTATCACGGCCTTAGGTTCCTGTGCGAGCTGTGGATGTCTAGCCTAGCCAGCATCTGGGTGGAGTATCTGCGGCTTATAGAGGCGCAGGAGCGGAGGGCTCGGCGGCTAGCGGCCATCCGAGAGTTGGAGGAGCAGCGGGCTCGGCATGCACTGGCGACTGTCGAGCAGGAGAGGTGTGCTGATGCGGCCGTGCTACTTGCTCGCGATCGCGTCGCATGGCTGAGGGAGGCAGAGAGCATAGTCGAGGCACTAGAGAAGGCCCTGGAGGAGCAGCGGCGAGACGCGGAGCTTGCTACGGTTGAGCGGCGGACTGTCGAGACGGGTGCCAAGGCGAGCGTGCAGCTTGCGTCGACCTTGAAGGCAGAGCTGGCTGCCATAGAGTCCCACTTAGTGGAGCTGGAGGGGAGCGAGACTGGGCTATGATTGTATCACTCCCCCCCTTTTTTGTTATCCAAGTTGTACTTTTTGTTACACCAAGGGCATGTCTTGGGCTCCCTTTTTATAGAGAGTATTGATGACAGATCTTGAATTATGATGTCGTTATTTACTGGGTTGCTCCACTTCTTGTTCCATGGAACCGTGTCGAATGCAGGGACTGGCAACCACTTACTGTTAGCCTGCTTGATTCTCTCCTACCACGTATTTGTATAGGGTGTAACAGGCCAGGTTTTACCCATTTTGGGGGCATTAAAGTGGAGAACTGGGCTTGAGGATAGTGTGGCTGGATTTTGGGGACTGGGAACTGGGGACTGGGAACTCAAAAGAGACCAAGTGTTGGGGGCTAGTCTCTAGGAGAGAAAAGCCTGTGTTGTATAGGGTTAGTGTAGGTTTGTCGAGATGTGGTGGCCTACGAGGTCAAATCTGAGGGTTGGTTCTGGGATGCGTTAGTTATAGGCTGACGCATGGGGTGTTGGTTGTCTTCATGTTGTTAGCCGAAAATGTGGCTCATGTCTGGCTAAGAAGCTGAGGCTGTGGTGGTCGAATGACCCTGAGAAGTGTGAAAGCTAGGGGCTAGAACTGGGGGCTAGGACTGGCTAATGAACCCGTGAAGGGATCGTAGTCAAAATGCAGGAGCTAGATATTGGTGCTAAGTCTGGGTGATTGGCTCACAGATGTGTGATGGCTGGATCGCTGGACTAGCGACTGGCACTGGGACTGAGTGGCTGGCCTACAAAGGTGTTGTAGCCACGATACTGGAATCAGGGACTAACACTTGAACTGGGTGGCTGGCCTGTGATGGCGCTGAAGCCATGCTACTGGGACTGGAAACTAGTACTGGAACTGGGTGGCTGGCCTGTAGAGGCATTGAAGCCACGATACTGGAACTGGAGACTGGTACTGGAATTGGGTGGCTGGCCTGTGAAGGCGGTAAAGCCATGATTCTGGGACTGGAAACTGGTACTGGAATTGGGTGGCTGGCCTGTGAAGGCGTTGAAGCCACGATGCTGGGACTAGAAATTGGTATTGGAATTGGGTGGCTGGCCTGTGAAGGCGTTAAAGCCACGATGCTGGGACTAGAGACTGGTACTGGAACTGGGTGGTTGGCCTATGAAGGCATTGAAGCCATGATGCTGGGACTGAAAACTGGTACTGGAATTGGGTGGCTGGCCTGTGAAGGCGTTGAAGCCATGATGCTGGGACTAGAGACTGGTACTGGAACTGGGTCTTGTCTGTCCCTTGAGGGTATAGTGGTCGCCCTCGCTGTGGAGTGATCCGGAGATAGCCGTCGACAAGATTAGCAATCCATCCTGTGAATGGTGGTAGAGGATAAGGAGCATACACACAACCAATCACACGTGCACAGTGATTTTTTAGGTGGTTCGGGACCACGATGGGTACCCTACGTCCACCCCTCGCCACCTCAGTGAGGCTTCAATAAACACGCTACACAAGGTAGCACACGGGGACGAACCCCAATACACCAGACGCTGCATGATGGCAACAGACCATACACGAGGATGGAGCCTCAACGTGCTACCACGCAGCACACACATGAGGACTAGCCTCCACACGCTGCTTTCGCAGCACACACACACTTTAACACGGGGAACTTACCCCGATAATGAAACCACACTCGAAGACACCGCTCCGAACACACACACAATGGTTTTCAGTTTAAGGAATGAAGACAGATATACAATGCAAGCACAATAGATATCACTAAACAGATAATGACTGCAAATAGGGACAGAAAATAGTTCAGTAGACTCCTGGTCAGAGGATGATGGAGTTGGGTTCTTCAATGACTGGACTGCCTTTTCCCTTTACTCATTCCATAGATGGAGCACTCAGCAGGTTCCTTGTAGTGACTTGAGAGGTGGACGGCTCGTTGCTCTTCCTAGCCTTTATGCTTCTTCAGTGGACTTCTTTGTATGGAGCCGTGGAGGAGATGCGGCTGTGATCCTTTGGCAAGTTCATGTCTGGAAGATGTGCAACTACCTTCTCCAGCCTTGAATCATACTCAGCACGCCCTGGAGAGGAAGAAGATGGAGCTACAGCCTCGTCTTCCTACAAACACCCAAAATCGGATAGAACATTAAGAGCTTTCTCCGTAATGAAATAAACCCTATCCTAAAGGATATATACTGGGTCCGACACCGCTAGCCACGTGTGCACACACAGGCCATACGCCCTAGATCAGATCCTCTAGCTGGTTCTTCCCCAAAGCCCAGACTCAAGCTACGCGGAGGGTCCCTACGGTAACCAGCCTAAAAATCGTCTCTCTCTAGCAAGTTGCTCCACCACTACCGGGTGGGTCAGCACACGCGTGTCGTAAGAAGGCTACGTCTAGTGGGGGGTCACTAAATGTGACCACCAAAAACCACTTACGCACTCATTGCAAGTAATGTGATGTAACAGGTGGCTCGTGACCACCAAACTCTAGATAGCCTACTAGACCTAATAAACTCAACGGTCCATAAGTCACGAGACTTGGGTCAAGACCGCTGCACGCGATGACACAACGCCATCAATTTGGCCTAATCCCTAGGTCTGAAACCACGATAGCATGATTCCTATGGTAGCTCACAAGCCGTCGAGTTGATCCCTCATCGAAGAGACGCATGAAAAACCTCCAGCCCCCGGTTGGTTAACTGGACTCATAGTTCGAAGCCACACACATGGCCCACTCAGAAATCACTTTTCAGAGAAACCCACGTCGTGTGGGGAAGACCCACCGCACACATATCGACTCACGCCTGGAGAGGGGGATTTTTGCAGCCCGTATATGAGCGGCCAAACGAGGTCCTGCCAGACCAAATGAGGCCTAGCTCTCTCAAGTGATAGCCCGTCGAGCCCACTTATTATGAAATAATCCCAATAAGTCACTCAGAATCATACACTTCCTAGGCGGCCTCAGGGCTCGGAAGTTCGAGCGTCAGTTCGATCGGGAAGATCATCCACCGCGACTTCATGCCCCTCACCTGAGCTACGCCTCCATCGCTCAGATAAGAGCTGGCGCTCCATGCTTGGACCGACCGACGAATACTTATCTAGACCGTCGCTGAGAGTCCTCTAATATCAGGAGGTTATGGGGATAAGGGAGACCAAGAGTTCTCATGCCTTAAAGAGCCCATGTCGAGGATGTAACTCCCTCCTGAAACTCCTCCGCTCGCAGGACTCATGCAGTTGGTGCACTATTTAAACTTGAGAAATCCTCCGGCAAAAGGTAAGGCCAAACTAAGCCTAAACTCCCTGAGCAAGAACCACTTCACCACTTGGTGGAGAGGAATCTCGTGCCCTCACCCCTTCTTACTCCTTGCATCAAGGCTCTACTGACTTAGGTATCGGAGGGTTTTTCCCCAGGGAGCCATCCCTGGGCACCTCTGACCTGTTTCCCTATCTTGCAGTTTGTACTTCATGGTCATCATCTCCAGCTCAGGACTAGCACGAGATTATCCCTCTTTAGCCCCCTTTTTCTCAGAGATCGGAACGTCGCGCTGCCTCCCACTGGGGGTTATAAGCATTGTGCGTTGTTTGCATTCCATACTCCTATGGTTTAGGGTTTTGCTCTCCATCACTTCTACCTTTGGGGTTTTCACATGCGCCGTAAGGATAACTTGGAGGAGCAGAGAATTGCGGCAGCCTTTGCGGAGTAGGCAGAGATTACTGCAGTGGTGATTTGACAGCTTCCTCTTCCTCCAGAGTCAACAGAATCATCTTCCTCTAGCTCTCATACTCCTTCCATGGCAGACCAACATCCTAAGGTTGAAGAGCAGGAAGGCAGGCAAGTCCCGAGAGCTTTGTTGGTGCCGTCGATCCCGAACTGCAGTGAGTTAGGTGAGGCAGAGGTGAAAGGACTAGAGCGTCAGTATGATCTACCTTGGCGGTACCATTTTGCTTCCCCTGACCCGTATGAGTCAAGCCTAGATACTCGCTCTGGGTTCTTCTGTTCCTTTCTTCTTTCTTGGAAGTGCGGGTTTCGCCTTCCTCTCCATGCCTTTGTTGTCGATCTTCTTTGTTCCTTTTGACTGGCTCCTGTCCAGCTGGTCGCCAACTCCTACCTCTTTGTCTATTCCTTCATTTTCCTTTGTCGCCAGTGCGGAGTGATTCCCTCGCTGGATCTTTTTTACTATTTTTTGGAGTTGAAGGAGCATCCGCAAGCGGGCAAAGGCTTCTTCTTCATCCAGGCGAGGCGTAATAGGAGCGGCGTGTCCCTTTCCCAGAAGGATTCTTCCCACAAGGGGTTGAAAGACCCAATATTTTTGGGTGGGTACGTCTTTGGTCGGTGCGTCTTGGGGGTTCCCAACCGCACCCAACTATCACCCGAACCTTCCCCCGAAGTCACCAGAGGCCTCCCCGGAGGTGGAGAGGAGGGCTACCATCCTCCTGGAGAATCGCCGGTCGACGGGTGATTTGGTGACTCCCGCCAACGTTGAGCGATGTCTCGCCCAGATGTTGGAATCAACGGGTAAGGGCTTCAAAATTTAGCTTCTTCTTCCGATTGATAATGTGCTCCCCTTTTCATGGCCTTGTCTTCTTCTTGTTCAGACACGAGGCAGCCGATTGAGGAGGAGACACCGTCGACCGAGCTGGAGGTAATCGACGTGGATGAGGCGTCAGCTCTCGTCAATTCTCGAGCTCTCGAGGGCTCCTCCCGTATTCGGGACAAGGGCAAGCAGGTGGCCCAAGAAGATGTCTCCACACACTGGGGGACCAAGCGCAAGGACCCTGTGGAGAAGATGCTGTGGTCTTCGATGAAGGCCTTGTCCGATGAGAAGAAGTGGGCGAGAAGGACCGAGGTCGCCCGTCCGACCGAGGGCAATGTTCGTTCGGCTCTCCCCTCTGCAGAGCAAGAAGGGGCCGAACCTATTCTGTTGGCTTTCCCTTCTGTCGAGCAAGAGGGAGCCGACGAGGTAGATGAGGTCACAGCCGAAGCGGCTGACTCTCGGGCGGGGGCAACCGATGCTAGGGCGTTGGGTGAGGCAGAGGGGGTGCAAGGTGGAGATGTCCGACCCGAGCGGGTCGAGGCCGGAGAGTCGCGGGAGGGGGTGACTCAGTCACGATCGACCAAGGCTGGGGAGGCGCGCGACGATGTGACCCAGTCTGAGCCAACCGGTGGGGTCCCCGAGGAAGGATCGCTCGGGGGAGGCCACCCCCGCTCCCCCGGCCCTCCCTTCCTTCCCCGCCGGTGTCTCCGTTGGTTCACAGTCCGGCCTCTCGCTTCCCGCCGATGGCCCTACTATCTCCCCGCCAACCCACCCCCCGTCATTCGACTGCCACGTTTTTACCCAGCCACGCACGCCACCCCATCAGGCTTCATCTCAACCGTTGATCTCCGAACCACCTCCATCGCACTCTCTGCCTGGTGGCCACGTTCACCTTCAGTCAAATCACCAGCCAGCGCTGACCGGCCCTGCTGATGACGGGACAACCACCGACTCTGGTGCTCTGCTTCTTGCTAACCCAGCCCATGCGCAACCCTCCCCTGCCACCTCTGTAGGCTTCGTTCGTCCATCCGCCCCTTCTTCTGCTCCCCCCTCCGTGGCCTTTGCCGTCGTCGATCCTGGTGCTGCCGCTCCCGGCCATGGTCGCGTCGGTTCTGCTGTGGGAGGCTTGGCCGCAGCTACAGCTCACTCATGTGCTCAAGCATCGGTGGACTGCGCATCCGCCTCCACAGCTCCTCCACCGGCCGTAGGTGCTCCCCTTGCTCCTCTGTGCGACTGCCGCCTTCCCTTCGGCGACGCTCTCTCCCAGCCTTGCCCGCCACCTATCCAGTTCTCTCCCCAACCGTTGATCTCCCAACCTCCTCCATCGCCACCTCTGCCTGCTGGCCACGTCCCCCCCCCCAGTCCACCCTCTCGGCGCTGACCGGCCCCTCTAGTGACGGGACAGCCACCATTTTCGGTGCCCTATTTTCTGACCCCTCCCCTGTTCGCCCCTCCGCCCCAACGATCCTCCTCAACGCCGCGTCCGCCTTGCCAGTCCGAGCCCTCCACGCACTGGTCACGGACGCCACTCCGGTGAACGCCGTGCGGTCCTCCTCCGAGGGCTCTCCCTCATCGCTAGCTCCTCCTGCCGGGCAGGGCCGCACCCCTCCGCCTGCTCGCTTGCCGTCGCCCTCCCGCCCCTCTGACCTTCCTCCAACTGTCTCTGCCCCGTCAGTGCCCCTCTCTTCACCCCCTTCCGCCACCTCCTTTGCCAACGCCCTCCTGCGCTCCCTTTCCCCGCCTTCATGCCCCATCCCGGTTCACGCCCCTGCCTCCACCGCCGATGGTGAGCCGGCAGCTTTCTTCTCCTTGGACGAGATCCAGGCCTCCTGTAAACATCTTGAGTTCTCTCTCGTCGCCAGGACACCTAACGGCCGCCCGCCCCTCCCGGCCATCCGCCTCCTGCTCGCTCAACGGTTTCACTTTAAGGATGACTTCCTCCTCAGCGCCATGGACGGTCGCCATCTCTTGCTGCGTTTCCTGAACAAGTCAGACTTCCTCCAGGTGCTGCTGACGGGCTCCATGTCCATCCAGGGGCGCCGTTTCCTTTTCTCCAAATGGGACATCAGCTTTCGCCCCTCTGCCGATAACCCCCGTGTGCCAGTCTGGTTGGCGATGCCCGGGCTCCCTCCTAACTTCTTCCTCGAACCCCTGCTGTCCTCCATCACCGGCAGCGTTGGACCAGTCCTTCAGATTGGCCGTGACACCCGAAGCCTAGCTCGCGCTCACGCCGCCACGGTCTGCATTCTACTTGACGCCTCCAAGCCTCTCCCTCAGCGTGTATGGGTCGGCATGGGCGGAGGTGGGTTTTGGCAGAAACTTCACTACCCATCCCCACCCCTCTACTGCTCTTCGTGCAAGCGCTTGGGGCACCTTGCCACAGGCTGCCGCAAGTCGACTGGCCACCCTGGTGGGCCCACTGCTCCGCTGAAGCCGCCGTCGTCGGCATCGGACCCCTCCAGCTCCAACGGTCCCCTTCCCCGGGAGCCTGCGCCTCTGCAGAGTGTCCTGGGTCCTCATCCGTTGGCTGCTGTGTCCACTGCTGCCTCCCAGACTGCCTTGGCCGGCGGTGGCCTATCACCTCTCCCAGCTGGTGCGGTGGAAGGCACTGGCGCTCCGCCCCCCTCTCCTCCCATGCAGGCCTCGGGTGGCCCTCAGTGGTCCACAACCGCGGGCCCCTCGGTGGCTCTTGGCTTGCCCGTTGGTGGCATCCACTCGGCATGGTGCTCCGCCTCGCCTCCGCCTGCTGTGCCGCTGCCGTTGTCGGTTTCGGCCACCTCCTCGCCTGTCTTCCCTGTGGAGCTGATCGCTCACCCCTGCTCTACTGCGACCATCTCCGGTGGCCAGCCAGCTGCCCATCCTGCTGGCGCCTCCCTCCCGTTTAGGCCAGCTCCAGGTGTCTCAGCCCCTGTGGATGCTGGTCTGGTCGCCCAGCCAGCCCTGCCAGCCCCGGCTGCCTTCGCCGCCCCGCATTTGCCTGGGCAACTGCGCTTGGCTTGCCACCATGTGGTGTTGGGCTTGCGTGCTGTCACCGCCTCGGCTGCATCCTCTTCCGTTAACGTTGATGCCCCTGCTTCGGTGGCTGTAGGCCCCTCGTCTGCGCCTGCACCTACCTCGACCCTCTCTGCTGCGGCCCCCCCATGGGTGCCTGGTCTTCCTGCTGCCACGACGCCGGGCGTCCCCCCGGCAGACCGCGCTATTACTACCCCTGCTGCGTGCTCTTCCTTGAGCCCCTCTAAAGTCGGGTCGCCCTCGGGCCTTACGGCCTCGCCATCGTCGTCCAGTGATGCCGCTCCAACTCCTGCTCGTCTGTCCTTCGCGGCCACCCTCCGCAAGAAAGTTCGTGTTACCGATATTCATCGCACGGAGACCAGTCTCGAAGGGGTTGCCCCCCCACCTCGCCGTTCAATTCGGGTCCAGCGGGCCCAGGCGGCGCCACCACCTCTTACGGTTGTCTCTCCTCCCTCTGAGGAGTTCGATGAAGACGGCTCTGACGTTGAACTCTCTACTTGGGCCTCGCCTGTCCGTCGTCGAGGTGCCTGCTCCCGAAGCTGTTACTCTGGTTCGATCTCATCCGGCTCAGAGTATGATCTCGATGTTGACCAGTATCTTTGATGGTGCTGTGACTGCTCTCCATGTATCTGTTTATCGCTTGTTTCCTTCGGGGCGGGAGAGATTATCGGAGAAGAGGCCGATGCTTCTAAAGCCTTGGCTATCATTGAAGAATCTTCTCCCTTGGAAGCCGGTGGGACTGCACACGAGGAGCGAGTATACTCGACTATCGAGATGGCTGGCATAGCTTCGCCTCAAGGGGCATGTAAAGAAGTCATTGTAGTTGAGACTTCTCCGGTTGTATCAGCTATAGTTGTCGAGTCTCTTGTTGGTGCCCTACAAATCATGCCGTCGTCGTCCTCTAGGGTGAGCGATGATATCTGGGCTGAGGTGGACAGCCGAGTGGACTTTCAGCTTCCCAAGACCTTGCCATTAGGCTTGCAATTCTCTAGCGACATGGTGTGGCAGTCTCTAGATAACCTTCAGTGAGTGGTGCCAGCTTCTCCGGGCTTGACTTATGCGCAGCTGAGGAGTCTGATAGAACACCTCTCCCGCTAGTTGTTGGCATTCGGGTGCCCAATGGATGATTGGACCCCGCGGGTTACCATGTTGTTGAAGCACGCCAATAGATGAGAGCATCTTAGCTGGGCGGTATCCGATCAACTGGCGGCTGTGAAACTAGAGAAGGCTGATTGTCGAGCCGCTGCCACTTCGTTGGGAGGGACCATGGGACAACTGAGAGATGCTGCTAGCACCGCTTCAGAATGCCGATCCTCCCTCACAGCGCGGATAGTGGAGTTGCGTGCAGAACTCGCCAAGGTCGAAGCCAAATTGTAGGAGACTGAGCGCCTGGAGGTTCAGTCTATAGAGGAAGCTGACCTAGCTGAAGGACTGCTTGCCTCTTTGGATGAAAAGTTATCACAGTTGGCAGCTACTGAGTCTCGACTGTAAGAGCTGACTCAGTATCCCTCCTTGGGCCTCTTGGAGTTGGAAGACATTTTTCGATGCCCCCTGCCGTAATCTTCATTTTTATTCTTGTCCTTTGTTGACTTTTGCTCCTTTTTGTCTTTGGAGCTTATATACCTGGGGGAATGTCCTGAACAAGGATATATTCTGACCCTTCATATCAGTGAAATATCCTTATTTGTTACTTCGATCACGACTTTTTTTTTTTCTTTTCTTTTCCCCCTCCAGTCGATTAGCTTAGTCTAGGGATATAAGTTACTAGAGCAGGAGAGCGCTCACACCTTCAGCGAAGGGGTGAGGTGTTCACTCCACTGTAGATTAACTACTCCCAGAATTGAGCTCTGGCCAAGGTGGGACATAGATAAAGTAGGCACATGCGCCCTATTCATTTCACAGATGGTGACAAAAAGTTGAGAGTGTGGTTCATTCATCGACATGGGTTAAATGTCAAAGCACTGGTAGTTCATCCATTAATGAGGACGGAAGGTCCAAGTTATGGGGGTAGCTGGCCGGACTCGCTGATGGTGGTGAGGGTCGAAGGGTAGCGACCGATCTTGCCGATGATGACAAGGGTTGAAAAGGATAGCGACCGATCTTGCCGATGGTGACAAGGGTGGAAAGGAGGTGACCGATCCTGCCAATGGTGACAAGGGTCGAAAGGGTAGCGACCGATCTTGTTGATGGTGACAAGAGTCGAAAAGGGTAGTGACCGATCCTGTCGATAGTGACAAGGGTTGAAAGGGTAGCTGGTCTTGCCGATGGTGACAAGGGCCTAAAGGGTAGTGACCGATCTTGCCGATGGTGGCAAGGGTCGAAAGGATGGTCGGTCTTGCCGATGGTGACAAGGGCCGAAAGGGTGGCCGATCTTGCCGATGGTGACAAGGGCCAAAAGGATAGTGACCGATCTTGCCGATGGTGACAAGGGCAGCGACCGATCCTATTGATAGTGACAAGGGTTGAAAGGGTAGCGACTGATCTTGTCGATGGTGACAAGGGTCGAAAAGGGTAGCGACCGATCCTGTTGATGGTGACAAGGGTCAAAAGGGTAGCGACCGATCTTGCCAATGGTGACGAGGGTCGAGAAGGATAGCGACTGATCTTGCTGATGGTGACAAGGGTCGAAAAGGTGGCTGTTCTTGCCAATGGTGACAAGGGCCAAAAGGGTGGTCGATCTTGCTGATGGTGACAAGGGCCGAAAGGGTGGCTGTTCTTGCCGATGGTGACAAGGGTCGAAAGTAGTGGCGACCGATCTTGCCGATGGTGACAAGGGTCGAGAGAGTAGTGACCGATCTTACTGATGGTGACAAGTGTCGAGAAGGTAGCGACCGATCTTGTCGATGGTGGCAAGGGTCGAAAGGGCGGCCGATCTTGTCGATGGTGACAAGGGCCAAGAGGGTAGCGATTGATCTTGCCGATGGTGACAAGGGTCGAAAGGATGGCCGATCTTGTCGATGGTGACAAGGGTCGAAAGGGCAGGAGAAGTAGAATGGCGAGCGAGGGTGACCTCGCTACTACATCATCATTTTCTTTCTTTCTTTTTTTTAATACATCACATTACTGACTTAAGCGCCCTTTTGGGTTTTCGTCGAAGCCAGCCCACTCTTGCTTTTGCCCACGCGCCCTTTCGGGTTTTCACGTGGCGGGGCACCTGATTTTATCTGTGACGTCCTTTCAGGTTTTCGTTATGACTGTGTCATAGCCTATTTTGCCCTTGTCCTAATATAGGAGCAAGTCCGACGAGGTATCTCTATTTTTAACCTCCTTTTTTTTACATGTATTTGCAGGAAGGAGCCCGGACTCAGGAGAGCTTGCCCACCAGAATGTTGACCGGCCTTGTCGATGATGACAAGGGTCAGACCTTGGTTTAATTCGTCGACATTGGTTAAATGCTGAAGTAAAGGATACTGTTCTCAATAGGGATGAAAGGTCCAAGTTAAGGGGTAGAGGTCGACCGATCTCGTCGATGATGATGAGGATCGACCATAAGTTTGTTCATCGACATGGGTTACATGCCGAAGCAAAGGTAGATTCATCAGCAAGGACGAAAGGTCCATGTTAAGGGTAGAGATCAACCGATCTCACCGATGATGATGAGGGTCGAACATAGGTTTGTTCATCGACATGGGTTACATGCCGAAGCAATGGTAGATAGTGTTATTAATAAATCTTGGGTTATTTATTTATATTTCGCGCACTCTGTCTGTGTATGATGAATGCACTACGCTCTAATTGACATGATCGTTATAGACTCCGTCACGCCACCTCCGAGTTATCTTCCGCTGGCTCGGGGCGTGACACTACGAATTCTAGGCTTATTCCTAATTTTAGGGCTTTAATTCTAACCTTCATGCATTGGGATTGAGGCTAGGTGGCCACAATTTAAGTTAGGATAGGTTTTGGTGCAGTTTAGGTGCCTTTGGCCATGGATTAGGACTCTCACAAAGAGTCCCGATAGGATTTAACTGTGTTTTCGCCCATACGGTCTATCAAGCGAATGTTAGGTAGCCCATGCAGTCATCAGGCTACCATTTGTTCCTTCTTCCACCGCCTTCTTTCGCCCTTGCCCCAAACAGTCCATTACGTGATCGTCTATCACTCCTTGCGGTCGCTCATACGACTGTTTTGCCAGGTTTTCTCCCGTCTTCATCAACCATTTTTCCACCATCACGGTCTGCCCTACATAGTCCGTTCTCTCCCATGCTCTCCCTCTCTCTTTGACAGTCTTACAGGTCAGCATTGTCAGTCATGGTTAGAAGGTCAGCATCTATGCATTTGCATTTTAACACAAAAGACAAAAAAATCATTTTTATAACTAAAAAGAGTCATGTACATGCATAAATAAGAAGAGTACAAGGTGGCTCTCAAGTCGGTCCCTCTCCTGAGCCCCCGTTGTCACCGGTGCCCTCATGCCGCTTCGCCGGCGGCTCCATAGCAGTGCTCTCCTCCTCACGACGGCGTCGTCACTCCTCCTCCTCGTTCCTCATGTAGCCAGAGGAGCCAGTGAAGTAACCTCGATACGCACTGCTGGGCGTGGCGCTCTGGTGCCTGCTGGGCTCTGAATTCTTTCCTAAAAGTTGAAGGGCTTCCTTCAGTCCCGCTATCACTCCCTTCATCTCGATGACCTGCACCTGGGATTGGTCTCGCTCACCCCTTAGCCTCGCAGCCTCTGCTCGAAGCCGCTCTACCTCCCCCTCATCTGCATGATGGTGGGCCGATCTCGCGCTCAATCGCACCACCTCTATGCGAAGATGGGTCACCTCCGTCGCCTCGGCTCGAAGTCGCTCTGCCTTGCTCAGTGTTGCAGTCAGCTCCCTCATCTGCATAAGTATTCATCATGGTCAGTCACTTACATTTTGCATCAGCATGAGCATTTAGTAGAAGAGAAGTCGGTTGGTTTGCTTACCCTCTCCGCGAGAGTGGCCTCGGCCTCCTTGGCTTGAGCAACTGCCCGTGCAAAGTCGACATCTCACTCAGCTCAGCCTCCGGCTGGCTCGGAGGAAGAAGAAGGAGCATCTGGTCCCTGCCGTTGTGTCCCCTCAGCTCGCTACATTTAGAGATCAAAGATTAGTTAGTCAAGTCCCATAAGCATTTGCATTTTAAGTCTAGCATAAATAAAACTCACCAGAAGCTCCAGCATGCGCTGGAACTCATCCCTCTGCTCCACGGTGGAGTGGAGGAGACCCTAGAGCTCCGCTATCCATCCCTGGTCTCCGTATCTCTTGGCGTAGGCCTTCAGATAGGCCCTATCGTTGGTAGCTCAGGCTTTCACCTCCCAGCCTCTCCATGACCAGTCGCGCACTTGGTCGATCACTCGGGTGATCCAGTCGATCTCACCGCTCAGTCCCTTCGAGGACCGTTCCACGCGCTCATCATCTCTGGCAGGGAACTCCACGTCTAGCTGGTGGATGCCCCTGGTCCTTATGATCAGGTGATAGTGTAGTGGCTCAATGATGCTCATGCAGTGCAGCCACACGTCCCGTCCTGAGTAAGCCTAGGCCACCTCCACCCAAGGCTGTCCCTCGTGACCCTCGTCATAGTACGGTGTCCAGCGCACCTGAAAGGGCAGGCATTAGAGTCAGCATCAGTATTTAAAAGCATTTAATTGCATCTTAAGTTTAGAAGTTTAGAAGTCTTACTGATGCGTAAGGGAGTGTGTCAATGTCATCTTGGATCGCTTGCGCTAAGCATCGCAGCGACCCCGTGTCCCGTACTGCCATCCATCGCCTCGCGATAGGCACCCAGTCCGAATGAACCTCCTTCCCTCTACCTAAGCTCTGGAGGTACAGGTAGCTCCATACTTGCATTTGTCAAGTGTCAGCATATAGCAATCATAATCATAAGCATTTGGAGGTTGGGCATTTTGCCTGAAGCAGAGGTGAGAAGCCACCCAGCATCGTCTGCCGGTCGGTGGTGTTGAGGGAGTCGAAGAGGAATGCCAACGCAACGGCACCCCAAGCATAGTCTCCCACTCCGTATAGGTCTGGTAGTAGTGGAAGGAGCTTGCAGCTCACTCCGTCCACCCTCGTCGCTAAGATCAGCTTCCCGAACAATAGCATTAGGACGCAATAGAGGATGATGTCTCCCTCTGGTCCCAGTCCCGCCGCCACTCTCTATCTGGCTCGGTCTGTCAGCTTCCCGAGGTGCTCCTCTGGCAGCTCTCCTACGGCTATCGCCACTCCTCTCAGCCCCAGGCTCTCTTGGAGGGTTGCTCATGCCTGCATGGACGAGTGGTGTCCTGGTCTCGTTAGCTCTAGCTCTACCAGCTCCCACGCCAACTCTCGGTCGTCGGAGTATGTCTTGCCTATCACTGGTGCTCCGTGCACTCTTAGCCTCGTGATCATTGCCACGTCCTCTAGCGTGGGGATCATATGTCCCCACGGGAATAGGAACGCCCTGCTAACTAGGTCCCACCGGTTGTGTAGCATGTATAGCAAGGCAGTGTCCAGCCTCATCACCTCGATGCTCAGGAGCTCGGTGAATCCCATAGCAGCTAGTCGCTCTCTCTAGAAGTCCAGTAGTGCCAGGTACACTACTCAGACCTACAGCCAGGAGGTCCTCGTCTGGTGCTTCCCCTGCATGCATTTAACATTTAGGGGTCAGCCATCCATATAATAATAATTAACAATTCATGCAATGCATTAATATTTCAAAAAGGATTCTAGAGAGGATAATAATTGTGTTTAATTAGGATTCTTATTATGATTTCTTTGTGTAATTAAATTATGATTTTCATGCTCCCCCTATATATACTATTGTACTCCTTTTGGAGAGGATTGATAAATAAAATTTGTGAAAATTGTGAAAGAGAAGGCTGCACCCTCCCTCTTGCTCTCTCTCTTGTGGGTGTGACTCCCACCACCTCTCTTCTTCTCTTCCTCTTGAGTGCATTGCCCAAGCCCTCTCCCCTGGAGCTTCTGCTGCATGTGCTGCTAGGAGGTGACCTCCTAAATGTCCAACAGAGCTTGGAATCCCGTTCGTGGTCATGCTACAGCGTGGAGACTCGTGGTACCCCGACTGCCCCCGGTGCGCCCTGTGTGGCTGCCTGCAGGACAGAAACGTGGCAATTAGGTTGGTCTGCCACATTCCCCATCTCAGTTCGACTAGAAATTTTACTGCATCTTCCCCCGCATCCCTCCTTATTCCAAACCAAATTCCACGCCAAAATTTCATCTGTGGCTGAAGTTCCTCTTAGAGCCTATTTTCCCGCGCAGGCTACACCTGTGCAGGCCTACAGGGACAGAACCTGTCCATAGAGGCCTTCTTACCCCCAAAACCTTTTTCAAACAACCTGAAAATTGGTACGCGTCCACCCTGCATTATAGCCCATCCCCCATAAAAATTTCATGCCATTCTGAGCCCATTTGCCCACCTAATCCCATACACCATCTTTGCTACCCAGTCTATCTGTGCAGTCCTGTAGACTTGAGTCTCACAGTACACTGCTCCCCACGCCCAAAACTTCCACTACGTGCAACCCCACCACCCATCCTCCATCTTTCCACGTACATCCCCCATCCTCCAGAGAAAACCCAGCCCTATAATCCACCTAGAAGTTCCATTGCTACATTGCTCTTTCCCTATCGGTCCTGCTACCTGCAGACTGGCCATACCGCACAGGTATTCACTTTTGGCGTCGCCCCGGCTACCACGATCGTCTTCCGTGGCCCCCCTTCCACTGGCATCTCTGGGACATTCCCACCTACATCCCTGCCATGTTTCATGTTCAGAGGATGATCAGAAGGCCACGTTCCAGGCCTCCCTGCCCACTGGTCGCCTGCACTGGTGCAGACCGACCTTCAGTCTGCCCGCCGTTCGTGACTGCACCGGAGGTCCATGTCAGCGCCGTCGGCTTCCATCTTCTTCCAAGAGGGTCGTCGTCCACTGCTGCACATCGTCAGGGATGTTTGCTCCTTCCTCGGCATTCGTGACTCACCTTCCTTACTGCTGGACCCAGGCCGACTAGTGTTGCAGTCTAGACCGTACTGGTTTGTAGCACTTCGTGGTTGCCGCACTTCGTCCCCTTGCAGCCCATCAACCCACTTCTCACATCCCTGGAATTATTGTGTAGCCTTTTACCTCGCTGCGAGGAGTGGGCAGTGTTTGGATTGTGTTCCTTTAGCTTTTGTACTGGGGATCGTGTGATTTAGTTGGGCATCTTCCCCACGCCCCGCGCATGGAGGTACGCGTCTGCTTCCTTGCTTGGTTAGCTTGCTAGTCTAGTATACGCTCTTGAGCCACTGCTAGTGTGTGTGCTTTAAGTCCCTACCTCATCATATTTATATCACTGCCATGGTGAGAGAGTGAGACCATCCCGTGCTTTGATCTGAGCACGAGTGTGGAGTTGCTTACCCTAGACTCTGTCGGTTCCTCAACCATGAGGATCAATACACTATCCTCACTTGGGGACGTTCACGAGCTTGTGTTACTTATTTTAGGCGTGATCCCTCTCTTGGGAGCATAGGTGTTCGAGCCATGTTACTTAATCTATTGTGTCATTGCTAGTTTCATTGTCCATTTAGTCGCGTCCTCACATAGAATCCTAGTTTGCATAGCGTCTTGCATCAATAAGACTCTTGATCTCATCCTTGAGGTGCTGGCAATCTCCATTGTGGTGGCCATGGTCGTTGTGGAACTGATAGTACTTGCGGCGGCTACGGCATCAAGGGTCAGCCTTCATAGGCTCGGGTCGGCGAAGGAGACTCAAGTCCTTGATTTCTTGGTAGATCTCGTAGATAGGAGTGGACAGAGGAGTATACCGCTCAAACTTCTATGGAGGCTCTTTGTAGTCCTTGTCCTAGTTTCTTCTTTTTTCTTGGCTCGAGGCTTACTCGGATGGTCATTTTTTGTCTCCTTCTCGCCCCGAGCTTGCAGGATCTCGGCAACCATTGAGGACTTCTTCACACTCTGCATGATATAGAGACAGGGTCACCAGATCGGTGAGAGAGGAGGGAGGGTGGAGCACCAGTTCCCACTGGAGGTACTCATCTCGGGTGCCTCCGGTTGGTGCAGTGATGGCCGAGGTGACTTCTAGGCAGGGGATGCACAGGGCTTCCGACTTAAATTGGTTGATGTAAGCCCGCAGCTTTTCCCCTTGTGCTTGCTTCAGCGCCAATAGCCCTGCGATCGACCTTGGAGGGTCGCTACAGGCAAAGCTTTCCTTGAATAGTCTCTCAAACTATCTAAAGTTGTGGATGTTGCCGAGGGCGAGTGCTCGGAACTAGGCTTGGGCTCCCTAGATCATGGTGGTCACGAACGCGTGGCACTTGACAACATCAGATGCTTCGTGTAGCATCATCTGAGCGTTAAAACTATCAAAATGGTCAGCCGGGTCACCCTGGCTATCGTAGGACATGAAGGTTGGAAGTGAGACTCTCGGGGAGACTTTGTCCTTCAAGATTTGATCAGAGAATGGGGATTGCTCCTCATCCTCTGGAGTGGAGTCTTTTCGCAGGGCACGGAGGGCGTGCTCTTGTTCGGTGAAATGCCGGTCGAAGTCCCACTGGTGGAGGGACAATTCTGGCTGACAAGGAGCCGGGGGACTGTGAGTACATCCCCGGCTGTTGCCCCGCCGCTCCTCAACGAGGGCATCTACTTCTGAGGGTTGCTGAGGCAACCCTAATTTCTTCCCTCTTAGACTAGAGGAGGCTTCCTGCTCTTCCAACCCTTTCGGAGCCTCATCAGCTCTTGGGTGGCATCCCCGGGTCTTTGGATATCGGGTTAATGGTATCTGTAAAACTGGGTAGTTGCACTGGAAGTCTTTGGGTCAGTGCATGACCGTGGCTTTAAGAAGGGCTGGGAGGCCGCTCTCTAGGCCATGGCTAAGAGCTCGGGGACCATGGTGCCTCCTCTTCTTCCTCCATCAACGCTTTATGGCGCTGAGGCCAGTGCTGGCGAGGAGGAGCTTGGCGGCAAGGAGGCTAGGGTCGAGGAGCAGATGCCAGAGCCGAGCACTAGAAGGCAAGCAATCGATGATGCCCCATCAGTAGAGAAGCATCTAGTCAACTTGATGGATGACCCACCAACTGCTACCGCACGTGAGCCCGAGGGCGACGGATCACGTGATAATGCTGTCAGGGCGATCGCCTGAGATGATACCTGCTATTTTCCTTTCTTTTTTGAGTAGATTCTCCCTATCACTGTATTGAGGCGGTTGCCTCTTTTTGTAACTCTTTTGCCTTTTGAATGAAAGACTTTCTTTCTTTTCGTAAGCTCTGGAATCACTGGTGATCTGCCACGTACTTTGCTTCCTTTACTCGTCTTGAGATCTTCTGAGGATACGGAGCGTCACCTTGGGAGTTACCCTGAGAGGGAGCATCCTTCGAGACCCGTCGCTTTGGTTTCTATGGGTATGGAGAGGCGGTAACACTCCTCCTTGCTTCGAGGACGTTCGTTTGTCCCTTTTAAATAGTAGGCTCTGTTACCCCGCTAGGGCATCCTCAGTTCACTGGGCAACAGGGAGGGAGTTCCTGTGAGATGTTGTTGAAGCAGTCTAGCACTTCATCTGATGACGGGTCCTTACAGATCCCGCACTAACACTTGCATCTTCGGAGGGAGCCATTGCCGGTGCCGTGGCCACCATGGCCGGTGCCAGCAAAGAACGGTGGGGCTGCTTCCGAGCAATACAATCTCAGGTACTTGGATGACTGGGGGGAGGCCTTGGAGAAGGTCAACCGCTTGTATTCTGGCCAGGGTATCTTGCTCCTTGAGCTAGAGAAGTTCCATCCTTAGAGAGACAAGATCACTCTTTGTAATCCTCCCCTTTGTACCTGAATAAAGCTTTCTCTTTTTCATCTTCACTTTGCTCTTGTGGCATGTGGCTGTTTTCCCATCAACTTCCTTGGTTTGCAGGTGTATGACGAGGCATTTTCCCTTGCTGGAGGGAGCATCTCTCTTTTTGTGGGTGGTGGTTATAGAAGGAGCAAAAGTCATTTTCCTTTTGCCAACTTGTGGGCATGGCCAGTTGGCTGGGCGGTGTTGGCCTCGTTGCTCCACTGCCCCTCTCTCGATGAGGGCGGTTAGGACAACCAACCTCCTTTTGCCAGTTTGCAAACATTGCCAGTTGGCTAGCCGGCGTTGGCCTTGTTGCTCCACTACCTTCCGTCGATGATGGCAGAGGGGGGGCACCGATCTCCTTCTGCCAGCTCATAGATACGACCAGTTGACTGGCCGACGTAGAGGATTCAGCTCATTTTCTTGGTGCAGGCCTCTTTGTGGGTGACTTCTTCAGTTGGTCCACTACCTCGAAACAAATGCACCGCAATGCGGTTCCTCGTGGGGGTTGTCACCATGGTCGTTGGCAGGTGTCTTGGCAGAGGTGGTGCCCGACGGACGAGATGTTGGAAGCTGGATCAACGCATGCTATCGTGGCTAGGCTAGCCTTGTATACACTTGTAGGTTGGCTACATAAGAGCAGCTTGCCAAACTTTGGCAGCTTGTATTTTGACTAAAGAAATAAAATTCTCTAGTTTGAGTCCATATTAATGTGTACCTCTAGATGGGAGATCTATGGGGAGGCGGGTAGCACTACTATCTTCAGATTTGTGCCCATACTCATTTTTTTGAACTTACACTGACGTTGTGTCCTCCCCTCGATCTTCCCACTGCTACCATCATTTTTGAGGGGGTATGAGTGCCTGCCTTTTGGAGACCTCAATGTCACCGTGGTTTTCAAGGGAAGTCATGCTCGCCTCTAGGGAAGCCTTAGGTTACCTCTTCATTTTCAAGGGGAGCAGTGCTTGCCTCTAGGGGGCTCACAAGTTACCTTCTCGTTTTTAAGGGGAGCGATGCTCGCCTCTAGGGAACCCTTAGGTTACCTCCACATTTTCAAGGGGAGCAGTGCTCGCCTCTCGGGAACTCTTAAGTTACCTTCTCATTTTCAAGGGGAGAGGTGCTCGCCTCTAGGGAACCCTTAGGTTACCTTCTCATTTTTAAGGGGAGCGGTGCTCGCCTCTAGGGAACCCTTAGGTTACCTCTTCATTTTCAAGGGAAGTAGTGCTCACCTCTAGAGATCCCTTAGGTTACCTTCTCGTTTTCAAGGGGAGTGGTGCTCGCCTCTAGGGAACCCTTAGGTTACCTCCTCATTTTCAAGGGGAGTAGTGCTCGCCTCTAGGGAACCCTAAGATTACCTTCTCATTTTCAAGGGGAGCAGAGCTCGCCTCTAGAAAATCCTTCGGTTACCTTCTCGTTACCAAGGGGAGCGATGCTCGCCTCTAGGGAACTCTTAGGTTACCTCCTCATTTTCAAGGGGAGCAGTGCTCGCCTCTAGGGAATCCTTAGGTTACCTTCTTATTTTCAAAGGGAGCGGTGCTCGCCTCTAGGGAACCCTTAAGTTACCTCCTCATTTTCTAGGGGAGCAGTGCTCGACTCTAGGGAACCCTTAAGTTATCTTCTCATTTTTAAGGGGAGCAGTGCTTGCCTCTAGGGAACCCTTAGCTTACCTTCTCATTTTCAAGGGGAGTGGTGTCACGTCCCGAGCCTTTGTTTATAGCGGAAGACTCGCTCGGGGAAACGTAAACAGCCGGCATGGTAAGCCTCTCGCAAGCAAGCACAATCAGAGCGCAAGACAATCACACATAAGATGCAATTGCACAAGTATTTACTCAACTTTAACTTCTATTCATGGATAATCAAAATATCTAAATTACAATCACTAATTCATC
>JANBPO010009398.1:0-56947 GCA_024336825.1 Amorphophallus titanum
GGCTCAAGTCACAAACTAAGAAACGTTATTTCGGCGATTACTCGCATATGATATTTGCAGAAATTAATGAAGAACCTTTAACCAGCTACTGCCCTAATCGGGCTGAATGGTTTGCAGAAATGTTTCGGCTATTCGTTACTAATCCAAATCTCTTAAGAATCTTAAGACCACTAACCTACGCTAGGTTGGCTCAAGATTTGAAACCCCTAGAAACTAGAACTTGGGAACAAGTGCTTAAAAATGCACCCGAGCGAACCAAGCTTGCAACATGGCGCAAAGTGGATAAGGCACTCAAATGCTCAGAGACCCAAAAACCAAAAGGCTTGCTGGTAGATTGAAAACAATCCGCCAGAAAGTAGGTGACGTACTAGATAAGGAATGGCTATATCTTACAAAAGAGGAGAAGGACCATTCATGAGGTGACGTTGCCCTCATTTTTGCCTATGTTGCATACCATGGAGGAGGCCGTAGAGACCTATTTTTATAGCCAGGGTGATAAGATTGTAGACTTGAAAAGACCATATGGAATGGCGGAGCTGCTAGAGCAGTAAGGGTTGCAGATGTGAAGCAGATCACGACATCAAATAAGGTGCTGATCTAATGGCATCAACCCGGTGTAATAGCGTTTTGAATTCTTAAAACTATGGGGAGCTACCCAAATTGGCAGGATAAAGGTCATGCGACCAAGGTCGGTGTTTTAGGCACATCCAATGTATATGCATATTAACCCAAGGAATGCTATTACTCACAACTAGCAAAAGGTAATCCTAACATTACCTTTGCTACATTACATTTGTTAATCTGCCAGGTAATGTTATGGTTATCTTTTGATCTTCATGTTGTTGGGACAATCTCAATACTTTCCTGGCATAGCAATAGCCCCTTCACAGGCAGGAACAAAGTGGTCAACATACCCATCAATTCCACCTCTTTCCCGTTATTTATCTCAATACTTGCTAGTCTGATACAGGGAGGAGCAGATGCAAGTTAACTGGAGAAAACAACTCGGAAACGTTTCATGGTACTGCCTCCTCAGTGGTGGGGCTTCCTGGAGAGCAGTCTCCGCCGCAGCTCCGCGGCGTCGACATCCACCGTGCGGTTCGCCGGCCGGTAGTACCCGGTGACGGGATCCGGCACCCAGGACGACGCGGCGGCGGATGGCGGCTCCCCGACCCCAGCGCCCATCTTCTTGCCCTTGGCCGACGCCACTGCCTTCTCTTCCACCTTCCTCAAAGCCGCCGATGGCGCCGCGGCGGCGGAGTAGCCTCGCCTGCAACAAGCAGCACCTCAGCAACGAGGACATGAGCGCCACAAACAGCGAAAACGAAGACCAGGCTAAGTCGCGTGGGGCTTACCGGGCAGAGACGAGGCGGCTGGCGCCGTCGGAGAGAGCAGCAACGAGGCGGGCGGCGTGGGCAGATCGAGCCATGTGGGTCAGCTGCTCCTGCAGAGAAAGAAGAGGAAGCAGAAGGACGTGAAACGAAGAAGGAGGGAGGGCTTCTCTCTCCTCCTCCGTGTTGCCTGCTGCAGCCGCCTTCTCCCTCAGCTCCGAGTGCTTTCTCCACGAAGAAGGTGGTGGGAGGGGTGGGGGCGCTGAGGTGTAGATTTATAGACCCAACCCAGCCGGATTCCCTCTGGGGAAAGCGACGGGAACCGGGGGAGGAGTACGTACGCAGGAAGCTGCGGCGGCAGCGCCATGGGCGGCGCACGATCCCGTGTGGTCACCCCGCACGCGGCTTTCGGCGCAACGGAAGGGCCACGCGGCCCACACTCGCGGCCGGGGTTGCGTCCGAGGACAAAAGGAAGGGGCCGTGGGGGATTTCTTTACATCAAAGCGGCCCTCAGAACCTTGGTTGCGTGGATAGGCGTCGTCGGGTGAGCTCGGCCACGGACGGGAAGGGGTCCACTGCGGTGCTCGATCGAGTATATATAAAAATCGGAATCCGAGGAACCGGAGCTCTTTCCTTGTGGGGAGCGTGCGCGTGCGCCCTGCGATGGGCAGAGAGCGATGGGGATGACGACGGTGAAGAGAATTTGCGAAGGGCACACTATACAAGGGACCAGCGGCTACGTGTCAGGCATGGTCGGTGGACAGCTGCGCGTCGCGTAAGCCGCTCCATAATCTCACGTTATCCAAGCTCGCACAGTTTTTGGGGTTAGAAAACTTATTCGAAGCATGAGGTGAATCTGATCACTATTAAAACATGCACCGGACTGGATCAAATGAGATAAAAGATTTTGACCCGAATTTTCTTCTGAGACCTGTTATTATGCAGATAAAGTTGAGTTTTGGCGGATTGAGAGGGGAGATCTGATGGGGGACCATCTAGATCGATTTGAAGCACTTGCATGTGATGTGGGTCGAATCGAGTTTACGGCGCGAGTTTACAGCTGATGAAACCCACGTCCACTCAGCCACCAACACGCTCACATCCGCATTGAGAACGACTTGTTGCAACACTCGGTATATATGCAGCTGGTGATGTACACCTCCATGAGATGGGTAACATGGCCCCACATCAAAAAAATTAAATTTTCTGAGTGCAGGAACGGGTTCGAATTGCATGACCAAGTTATATTATCTGGCGTGTGACCAACGCACAGATGGTGCCATATTAGCAACGATCCCATCCCCGTCGTTACGTGCTGGTGTTTTTGCTCACCGAGCCTAAAAGAAAACCTAAAAAAGACAAACAGAAAACGCCATGCATGTGTGGTATAGCGGTCTCCAACCAAGTGACCAACCATAACTTCTAATGCAGAGATGGGCAATTTGATTCTCACACGATAGATTTCTCTTTTGTTTTTGTTTAAATTTGGAGTTTGAAAAGGGTCAAATGAATGAAACGCGCGGAGTTGGGCCTAAGAGCTGAGGCTCATGACGAGCCTGGGCCAGGTTTGGGCCGTGTTCTTGCTTGGGCTTAGACAGGCCAGCCCAAACTCCCATTCAGCTTTTCTTGACATCTGATTTAAGAAACAGATGGAAGGAAAAAGAAATGTGGCTCAATCCAGGCACCTTCCGATTGTTGTAGTTGGAAGGTAGCATTGATCGCCTACTCGATGACTTCGAGTGGTAGTTCTTGGTAAGCAGGGATGCTGGGACTGGCATCCGAAGACGCAGGCACGGCTTGTTGCCTTTGCCGCGGTTGGTGTGGGAGTTTACCGGGAACCAGTTGACTCGTGCTAGCATCCGAGGATGTATATGAGGTTTGATGCCTTAGTCACGGTGGCGGGAAGGCGTCCCCTGTTCAGTTGGTGCACTGGTGCCGGTGTCCGAAGACATGTGCACGGTTTGATGCCTTAGCGACGGTGGCTAGGATTTCTGATGAGGAGGGGCCTGAGGAGCATGACCAACATCTTGCTCCACGACTAGACCCCTGTGGTCTGGCTGAGAATAGGGACGGATGACACCTGATGACGTCTGGGGGCCTTGTTGCCCCCGGTAGCTATCTTGATCTCGCACGCCGAATGGCCTTTGCGATGGCGGACCCGACCTGCGAGCTGTAGGGAGAACCTAGTTCGACGGAGCAGAGGTCTCGCTTAACTTTTGCTTCCCCTTTCTATCCTCGAGTGTTGAAGATAAAGGTAGAATAGGGGGAGGACGAGAAGGGCTGGAAGAGTCCGTCCTGGTCTCACCTACCAGGACATCTTCTCGACCGAGAAGGACTTGAAGGAGTCTTGCAGTGTCTTCCTTGGAAAAGGGTAGAGACTCTAGCTCCTACTAGGGTCGCCATTGTACGGCTAGAGTGGCAAGGGCTGGTTGACCAGCCTGTGGTGTTGGAGCCTCGGGAGAGGCCGGGGGAGCGAGAGAGTGGATGACGTTGGCCGAGAAGGTACTCGGTCCCGCCTCTCGGCTGGCATCCTTCTCCCTTCGTCTCCGCAGTCGTTCGAGAGCCTCTTGATTATCGGTCTGAAATTCGAGCCATTCTAGAGTATGTTGGTAAGGCGACCCGTGCCCATTTTCTTGGGGAGGCTCAGGCCGCTCTGGTGCATTTCTAGCGACAACCTGGGTTTCTTCGATAGCTTGTCGCAGTCGAACAAGTGCCATGGAATTTCCTTCGGCATCGATCTGCTCCCACCGGATCTATTCCTCAATGAGGTATTGGACTTCCTCACAGGACTCGATCGCGTGGTAGATTCGCGCATGAATGGGACAATACTGGGGGTGATTAAAGTCCCACTGAGTGTAGTCTACCGGTGGATCGCGGGGTAAGATTTGCACCCGCTCGACGAAGATGTCAAAAAGCCACCGGGTTCTTTTCCTGGGGAAGGAGAGGGGTCTGCGATCATGCCAGGGCCTCCACCCTCGGTACCAGATCGAACGCTCTGTTTGATTGGTGCTGGGCTCTTCCGATTCATCATCAGAGAGAGAGAACGCCGCCATCATGTGGATCACATTGGCCGAATGGTGAACCACGCGTGCTACCTTGGCTGGTCTGGACCACGTATGTGGCTGTGGAGGATCGACGAGACCGCTTTCATTTGAATCAAGCTGTCTCGGATCAGCTTCTATGCCTGGGTCTTGAAGACGTAGCAATCTTCAAGAGAATGGCCCAGCATACAGTGGTATAGGCAGTAGTTGGGATCGTCAGTTTTCTGGGCTTCGTCCGGCTTGCGAACTTCAGGCAATTCAATAATCCTTTGAGCCATGCAGAGGTCGAAGAGCATCTTCGTGTGTTCCTTCTTAAAGGAGAAGGGTGTCTTCATACGCTCTGAGAAGGAGAGAGCAGCCGGCTTATTAGCTGGCCTTTTGTCGGAATTGCTTGTTCGGCTTCCTTGCTGGCTTTAGTAGCGGGGGTGAATTTGATGATGTTCACCTCCTTGCTGAACTGGCATTCCCGCGTCTACTTACCCTTTGCTGCAGCGTAGCTCGGGTTGTCAGCAAAGAACATTTCTATCTCGGTGACTGCCGAGTTGAGCTGGTCGAAGCCCTTGACGTTGGTGCCGAGAAGCTTTTCACTGACCTCGGTCACCAAGCCTTGATGATAGATAGTAATGGCATTCTCCTGGACTGGTGGGTTGACGCACCTCATACTGAGGTCTCGCCATTTCTTGATTAAGCCAAGGGCACTCTCACCCTTCTTTTGTCGGAGGGAGCAAAGCTCGGCTAAGGAGACCTTTCGCTCGGCCGTTTGGAAATGATTGAGGAACTTCTTCTGGAGATCCGCCCAGTCAATGATGAAATTGGGCTTGAGGCAAGAATACCATTGGAAGGTCGTTCCCGTAAGCGAGGTGGCGAAGTAGCGAAGGAGATAAGACTCGTCCAACGCAAGCTCGCCCATTCCCGTAACGTAATAGGCCAGATGCTCGTGCGGAGACCCCGGTCCGTCAAATTTTTGTAGCTTTAGCAGTTTGGCATACTCTGGGGGAAGCTTCTTGAGCTGGTGATGTAGTGGATAGGGGACACTGTAGAGATCTACAGTCGCTACCCCTTCTCCAAACTAGGTGACCTTGGTCTCAACGATCCGCTCGATCATCTGGCGCTATGCCATGAGGTTCTCTGGCACCGGCGTGTTGGATGGCCGTGGTTGAACCTCGGCCAAGGGCGTACCGAACCGAATAATTGTAGGAGTTCAGGCAGCTACCGCTGAGGCGTTAGCACCATTTTGCCCACCCGGTGGGGCCGGAGCGTCCATTGAAGGCCCAGTGGGTGACTGAGGATGAAGGCCACATTCCCAAAGTAGATCTTGCAAGCGGGTCTTCAAGTGCTAGTTCTCCTTCATAAGAGTCTCATGAGTCACCTCTTGGACTTCATCGACTGGAGGATCATTATTGATCGGCTCCGCATTGACAGGGGTGGCACGCTCCTCGGTGGGAACTTCTTCCGCTTGTGTGGACGCTTGAGGTCCGGTAGAAGTGTCAATGTGGCCGACTGGAGCCGGCGGTGAAGGCGGATGACGAGGCCTCCTGAGGTGAGATATAGGTAGGTTCAGATCGTCGGTCTGAATCTTAGGTTGGTGTCTGATGGTATATCACGCGAACACCCAGGCTACGTCATTGAGGAGTCGGACCGTCCTCCTTTTCTGGGAGTGCCTCTTGCGGCGGCTAGGTGTCCCCAGCCTATCAAAGATCAAGGTATGCTATGGAGGAGTCTCCATCGTGGCGTCTGCCTGAGGAGAGCTTGGGGCTGGATGTTGGTGGGGCTCGGAGCGAGCCCGTCTCTATTTTCGCCTATCTGTGCGAGAGGTGATGAAGGGTTGGGCACCGCCAGATGACACAACTGCGGGGTCGGTCGCACCTTGCTTGGCACGACGCCTTAGTGCCCGGAAGGGGTTGCTGAGGCATGCTTTCCGAACAGCTTGAGCTTCCTCTGGGGTGACCCAGATCCTTCTCAAGTCTGACTACTGGTCTCCATCGTCCTCGTTCCTCCCACGGGACTTGGGAGCTTGAGTGCTAAACCAGTACTGGTACTTTTGGGCCATTGCCGAAGCGTCCGCCCGCTTAAGTTCCACCTTGTCTTCCCGCGTTCGACGCAGGAGGCTAAAGCAGTTGGTGATGGGGACCGTAGGGATGATCTATTCTGGAGGAATAATGGGTTCGTCCCCATCTAGGCGAATTCATAAGTCTCCGACAAGAATGGTCTTGTCGGAGTTGCTGGTGGTAGCAATGGGTTGCTTGCCTTTACGGCTACGACAATGCTTCTTCTGGGGAGTAGAAGATGACTCCGCTCCAAGGTGGTAGGTCGAGAAAACCCAGCCTGCTGGTGCTGGTGGCATAGGGCCATTCACCGGGAATACCAGGGTAGACCCCCAAGATGCAAAGTCTGTAGTGAAGGCGGGCGACTGGGTGGCTCGGGTGTAGGCTTTCGCCCGAGCCGACAGTAGTGTTGCAGACACTCGCGGCGACATGTCCGCACCTGAAGTTGTCACTGTAGCGGGTACCGGGATGCCGGTGACCCAAGGCCTTGAGCCTGAACTGGGAGCTGGTAGGACCGGAAGGCGCGACAGAGGGCGCTCAGACCGTACCGAGGTCACCGCGTCCCACAAAGGCTAACCCGTGTTGGGGATCGGTGTTGTCGGATTGCAGGAGAAATACCCCTGAGGCAGAGCCGAGAGATCAGAAGCCTGACGTGGACCACTCGTAACAGACGTCATCTGCGAGACACCCCAGAGTTGTACGTCTGGTCTGGATGCTAGGACGCCTCGTACCAGGGGTTGGGGACCTAGGCGAGGTAGTCTCGCTTCCGCGGTTCGGGTCGGGGGGCCCGAACAGGGTGCTGGGGAGCCCTACCCCTGGGCTAGGAGGCCTGTGTGGGGAGCTGGCTAGGTGGGAGCTCGGGATTGACGGCCCAAGCAGAGTGCTGAAGAGCAGAACACCGTAGGGTGGAGACCCACACTGGGAGTCAGCTTGGCTGGGGCTTGGGGCTGGAGGCCCGAGCGAACTGCAAGACTAGAGACCGGAACCTAGGACGCAAGGCTTGCGTCGGAAGCTGGTCGAGACTAGGCCCGAGGACTAATGCTTTCCTGGGCTGGGACTGGTCCAGAACCCCTACAGGCACCGGTAGCAGGAGAGCCGAGCTTGACGTTCGGCCTAGCTATCGGGACTAGTAGCTGGCATGGCGCCTGGGTGGCACCAGAGGAAACAGGAGCTGGAGGTGGCGGTGGAGCTGCCACGGGGACCACACCCAAGAAGTAGGGTGATCCGACGACTGGTGCGAAGCTGTCGAAAGTGATCGGCACTGTCAAGTAGCCCACCCATGCATGGGTGGCGACAGTGATGGGACCATAGGTGACGGCTGCCATAGTTGCTGGAGTCCTGGATGAGCAGAGGCGATGGCCGGGCACGGTCATCGAACGCGGTCTGGCGATTGGGAGACGAACTGGAAGCTGCTAGGAAGTACGAACAGGTGCTCTTCTACTACCCCTCTTGCAAGCACAGGAAAAGGGCACCCGGACTTCAGGGCTGGCACGGACTTTTGCATCAGCAAAAAGAAGGAAGGCGGGAGACGTCCCACTGGGTGTGCCATCCTTTTTATTACACCTCGGGAGGGTTCCGCTAGGGCCAGTGTGTACGATGACCGGAGTGAGGGGTAGGACACAGCCACAGGTGGGATGTCGGAGGTTAATGGGCCTCGGGCACCCCCTCTCATGACCGGATCCACCTCAAGGCGGCACCATGCACTCACCTTTTACGGAGAGTCGAGGGCAGACCGAGTGACATGGGAGGTTTTCCGGGTTAACGGGAAACATGGCTGGGATGCGGGCGTGCCAGTCGATTTCACGACAATCACCCGTGGAATTGAACGTTTAACTGGGGATGCGCCGCCAGGGCGCGGCATGTGGACTCGGGGGATGAGCGACACGTGGAGGGAAGAACGGTTCTATGGGTGCGAGTGCACAGGTGACCGTGGGGAGTCGTGTACAGGACGTCTTTCCCCATCGACCACAAGCAGTTGGTGTTTATTTACATCGGATTGAATCCAAAGACCTTCGTTCCATGCCGAAGTGGAGTCCGTATTCCTAAAGCCCGAGATGAAGACCCGAAAGCACTTTGCAGCTGTAGGTTCATCTTAGGTTGGGTCGTGTTGGCCGGGGGTGAAGGGTGCTGGGGGTTCACTCTAGGTGACACATAGGGTGGCTGGAGGGCCGAGCGTGGATGCGAGAGCATACGTCCATTGGCGGTGTAACACTGAGATGTATATATTTTTATAGGCGGGCCGTGACAGCCCGGGTACAATAGGGGCATGCCTCGGGACAATTTCGACATGCTAGTCGGTCCCCGGGTCGATGCGTGACGTATAAGTGCATGTGTGTTTCATAGAGAGTTCCTCCCGTGATGTAGGCCGTGGCCGCGGTGTCGAACGGGGGCTTGTGGCTGACTAGGTGGCTGAGAGGACACATCGGTCTGGTATCTGGACAAGGGTCGATCACGGCTCGAGTGGAGCAGTCGACGTGGCCTCGTTACTGAGAGGGAGCAAGACATCATGACACCCGCATGGTCGTGGCTGACGGGCACGTGAGGGGCGACCCCAGCATGAGGGGGTGTCTACCCTTGTCGTGGCGTCTCACATGTGGTAGGTGTGGACTTGTGCGTTACAGCGAGTTAACATGCGAGGGAAGTGCAAGGGACATACCCTCGGCGTGCTAAGCCACCTGACAAGTCACACACACACAATTCTCCTCGGCTCGTTCTGGAGAGCCCACTCGAAGCCTTGGAGTCGCCGAATGCTAAGTAGAGTTGAGTGTCCACTTGTCCGTATGTCCGTATGTATGTTGCCCCCTGAGCCCCTAAGGGGTTTTTATAGGAGAAGTTGAAGGGTCAAGGGGGTTTACGTGGGTTGGCAAAGGGGTTAGACCTAGTTCGCGTTGGCGAGATGGGCGAGGCAGGAATGCTATGGAGTGATCGTGGAGCATGCTAGCATGGAGGATGGAGCGTGGCATTGGCACGATCCCTCGGTGGATTCAAAGCCGACGTGGTTTGGTTGGTGTGACATTTTCGGTGAGGTTTAGTCACTTTGGAGCGTGAGAACTTCGGTGGAGGTAGGGTGATGGATCACCTGCTTCTCTTCTATGTTCCCTGGCGATTTGGAGCCGAGCGGTGCGAGTATGAGCGGGTTTTGTCACGTTTAGGTGAAATCATGCTTCGAGGTGGGGGGGGGGTGTAAGACGAGTTCAACTTTCCCGGTGATAGTTTCTTGCTAGATTAGTTTCATTGGAACCCCTGGCATGTTAGCATTCCATTCCCGCTAGTTTCATCACGATTGGTTGTCATTTGGGACCAGTACGAGCCCGGGAACCCAAGTGACTCATGTTGGGTCGATTCGGTGGGATCGCCCGTTTCTTGTCATTTGTGCGTTGAATTGATCCCTTCCGGAGTGTGGAAGGTTAAATTAGTCGTTAGGATTGTTTCCCCTTCGTTTTAGGGCGAACGGGGAGTAGAAAGGTCGAGTTTCGACCAATCCTCTGTTTCTCCCGTCGTAACGCCTTAGCGGTCCTTCCAGAGATCGTTTGTGTCCTCAAGCCGCCCAATATGCGACCGTTTGCATTATGTTGATTCAGGTCTTTGCTGTCAAGCGATAGACCATTTTCCCTGGCTAGTGGCCCATTGTTAGACTGCTAAGCTCTATCATGCGACCAATTAGGTGACCGCTAGACTTATGTGGAATATCGGCTTGGCTAAGTAGTCATACGATAGACCGCGAGGCTAGCTTTAGCGGCCCTATAGTCGACTGCTAAGCATCATTTGACTTTAGTCAATGGTTTTGAGTTGATTCGAGCAAGCGGTCCTAGCTCCCATCGTTTGTAGTCTTTAGCGGCCCATTAGTAGACCGCTAAGATCCATTTGACTTCGGTCAATATTTTAGGTCGGTTCGAGTTGTGTCCTTAGCGGCCTATTTATAGACCGATAGGCTCATGAAGCGGTTCTAGAATAGACCGTTTAGTGGTTTGACTGATTAAGTCGGTTCGAGGGTTGACTCGGTCAAGTGGCCTAGTATATGACCACTACAGTCACCTCGCGGCCCTTTCTATGACCGCCAAGTGTCTATGTTCTCTGTGTGTGGTTAGTGGCCCTTTGGCTGACCGCTTGGCTTACCTAGTGGTCAAGCGATCGACCGTTTATTCCTAGAGTGCTATTTTCTCGATGTTTTGGCTTCCAATTGTCTTGGCTCAACCTGGTGGTTTGCCTGTTGTCCCGTGGATGTCTTTGATATCCTATGAGGGCTATGACCATGTTATAAGGTAGCCAGGAGTCCTTTATATCGATTAGTATTCTGTACTGTTTCAGAGTTGTTATTGATTTTTGGTTAACCTGGTAAGATCCAGTGGATGACATGTAACATCGTGAATGTCTCAAAAATCTTGTATAGATCGAGACAGGATTTTGGACGTCTTGAGGTGTTGTTTTATCTTGATTTGTGTGTCCAGGTGCTTTAAGGGTCTTGGTGATTCCTTAGGTCTCTGTGATTCATATATTGCGGATATTTTTCTTTTATTAGTATTTTACCGTGACTTTGACTTCGGGATTAGGCTGATTGGCGGCATGTTACCACTTTCATCGATGATCTTTATCCCGAGTCGTGAGACTCAATGATCGTTATGTTAGCAGGTCTAGTCATTGTTCGGAGTCTGGTGGCAGTTGGTGTGCTGCCCTATACTTGTGCTTGGTGCTTTGTGGTCCGTGCGATAGTGCATGCTTAGCCTATCCGTACTTCAGCACTGATGTTTTGGAGTCTCTGTGTCTTGTGAGCCTCCACTAGTCGTAGCCTGACGACACTTTCCTATGTGTCGGCCCACCTGGGAGTGGTGGCGGGGTGAGTTCCCGATAGATGATTTTTAGGCTAGTTTCTGTGGCCTCCCTTGCCTTACAGTAGAGTCCTCCTAGGGGAGAAAACTAGCTAGAGGCCTAGCTCAAGGCATTGAGCTTGTGTGTGCACATGTGGTTAGGGGTGTTTGGACGAGCACTGACGGGCGTGACCTTGACTAATCACTCGTTACTGTTGTTCCTTGTACTTGGTTCTGTGACTATCTCAGTTACCACCATTTCTGGCGTGTGGGAGATACTTGAGACACAGTGTAAGATGTCAGTGGATGCATCTGGCTGTTCTTCTAGTGAGGAGGTGCTTCTAAAGCTTGACATGATGACTTGTGTTTTCATGACTTTTCCAAATAGTCTATTCTTGGCTTCACCTGAAGTCCGTGTAGCATGCACGACGATCTAGTTGTGTATGCATTAGTGTTTCTTGCCTGTGTAGGTCTTTTCTAAGGCTTTTGCCTGTTTTGGTAGACCTTTGCTTTGAAGCTAGTGCTTTGTCGACGGATCGGCAACGCCCGACTTTGTGAGATCCGGGTTTGCCTTTCTATTGCTGTTTGGAGTAGCTTAGAGAGCCGAGGTTCGTTTGGTAGCCATATTTCTATTCGGTACGGCTTTACTCTTTCCTATAGCTATTCTTACTCCTATGTTTACAGCTTTCTGTTGTAGTTTAGCACTACTGTTACTCCTGTTCTTCCTACTTTACTGTTTAGCTCTGTTGTCTTATGTATACTGCATTGTTTCCAGTGGGGATCTGCGTGACCCCTACTAAGCCAGTGACATGAGGCTCACCCCTACTTTTCAGGTGTGGTCGTTCTTCTTCCTCGTGGTTCGGGACGCGGTGTGTTAGTTCGTAGTTGCTAGCGCTACCTGCGTCGGGCTTCCCCCGACTTTAGCGTACGTTCTCTATTCTGTCAGACTGTACTTGTCTTTATTTGGACTGGTCTCTGTTAAGATAATTTATCTTAAATTGTGAATTAAAAAAGTAATTTTATTTTTGCTATTTTAGCAAACCTGATCAATGAAATATTAATTACTTACTCTTTTATCTGGAACTTCATGAACTTCCCTAGGCTCAGGCCTTCTATCAGTTGCTTTGGCCTTTTGGTTTGCAACAGCAGGGGAAAAGGAACCACTGAAGAGCAAGGCTTCGATCTCCGCCACGACATTGTTTAATCGGTCAAAAGACCTTATTTCAATTCCGATCATCTTTTCAAGGATCTCCCGCCTCAAGTTTTATTTGCATATTTACACCGCATCTTCTTGATGTGGCAGACGCCTGCATCTCATGCTGAGGTTTCACCATCTTTTAATATACCCCAAGGCTGTTTCATCATTCTTCTACTTGGAGGCATATAGCTTGACCATGGTGACCTCTCTTTCAGCAACATGGAACCATTCCCAGAACTTCCGTTGCATATCTGGCCAATCACTAATAGATCCGGCCAGTAGGTTTGAATACCACTTGAAGGCAAGGCCCGTGAGGGAGGCCCTGAAGAACTTTAGTAGGTAGGATTCTTCCTTGGCTTGGTCACCCATCATGTTGATATAGTGTGCTATATGTTCTTTAGGCGAGCCTTGCCCATTGAATTTATCAAACTTCAGTGGCTTACTGACGCCTGCAGGTAGTTTCTTGGAAGCATAGTGAACCGGATACGACACCTTGTAAACATCGAACGAGGCATGATCATCATCGCCTCTATTAGTCAGCTTCTCTTCGATCATCTATTCTATCATTATTTTGCTCATCATCGCTGAGTTAACTAGCCTTGGACATAGCCGAGCTTGCTGCATCTGCGGGATCATTGGCGTTATTGCTTGAGGTGCATCTGCAATCCCCTGATGATGAGGAGTGGGCTGCAATAGTGGGGTCATGCCCCTAGTGTAATTAGGTGCCAGTTGAGAGGCCATCATTAGAGGAGAAGCTTCGAATTCATTAGCACCTAGTTGTGAGGTTTCAGTGAGAGCTTCAGTCTGTCTCGAGGCCATGGGATTTGTGCTCAGCTCGCTGAGCTGCCTTCTCAGCATCTCAGTTTGTTGTTGATATCTTCGCAGCATCATCATCATAGTAGCCGGATCGGGCATAGAGGAGATAGAGGCATGACCCTAACCTTCCTATGGCATATCTAAAGCAGGCGCTAGTCTCTCACCATCATCTTTGGTGGTGACCTCATTTACAGTCATCGCGATCAGATCCGCGCCAGTTTCTTCAGCGCGAGCTTGTGTTATCTCGGCTGCGGCCTCCATAGATGAATTCCCGTGGCAGCCGGTCACTCCGGCCGTGTTACAGGTGAATATCTAGAGATGCTTATTTCCCCGCATTATCATAGATTTCAAGGATCGCCACGTCGCGAGAGAGGTGTCTCGAAGGCCGCGGGAGTGCCCCCAGATGATTCTCGTAGTATCATTTTTTCCTTTAATAGGGTGTATCATATATTGCGGCACTTTAGCTGGTGCCGGAGACTTGTAAGTGCAGCGGCCTTGTAAGGCTACCCCACCGTGCTTCTTATCATGAGAGTGGATATTTGTCCATTGAACGCAACCTGTGGGTGTTCATTCAGGACGCAGCGGGGCCAACATCTTGGTCTTCTCTTCTTATTCTTCTCTTCTTCTTACGGGTCTGTCAATCATGGTGAACCTTAGTGTAGTTGAAATTAGGGCCCGTTCTTACTTAGGCACCCATGTTTGCTCACATTTGGCTGGCTTTGGGGCCAACCCGCCCTTCATCTTGGACTCAGAGTGGTCCATCTTGCACTGGGCAAGCACTTGGAAGGTATTGCATACCGACACCATTGGAATCACTTTACTGGGTGAAATCATGGCATGTCGGCCATCAGAAACACTCGAACGCTTTCGATGAGTATGGATTTGCCCAACGTACATAGCCGGCTTTGCAATGTATCAGCGTTCTTCTTGGCCACCCTCCTGATGGCCGGTGTGTGCTTTCGATTGGCGGACGCACGGGAATCAACATGGTAGATGTGGCAGCCCACCGTAGCAGCATTAGTCAGGGTCGCCTCAGCATCGGTGACCAATTCCATCTCCTGGACATGCAGGAGCTCCACGAATGCGACCCCCAAGAAGATGGGGAAGCTAACGACTAGCAGGAAACTACCAAATTGGATCGGCACCACCAAATAGCCATGGGTGGCATGGCTAGCGATAACAAGGGGTCCGAATGACACGGCCATCATATTTGTCAAAAAGCAATCTGCGAGATTAGATCACACAGTTAGAATTTTAAGAAGAGGCCATCAGGCCCCTAAGACTGGGAAGGAGATGAAGGGAGGTTCAGTCCCACCAAGCATGCCAGACTTATGGACGCACTTTCGGGGCACTTCATTTGTTTATTTGTTTATTCGTCTATTCGTTCGTTTATTCGATTTATTAGTGCGAGGGTGTGCTAGTCACCTAGGTGATAATTTATTCAGGCTTCAAGGAAGCCCATGGTGCACTTGATCTGACTAGTCAGATGATTGTGTGTATCATGTTGGGACTGAGAACCCGTCGTATCATAAAGGTTACGACGTTAATTACATCCCCTCGGAGAGGAGAAAACCCTTGATTGATTGCCAGGAAAAGGGTCCTCATGGCCTGAAATTCACAATAGCGAAAGCGAGAGCCAAATCTAGGATTACATTCAAATAAACTCGCGTCGAGGCATGAATGTTCATAGATACATATATGTCAGTCACTCATAGATCATTTCACATCCAGACAGAAGTCCGTGTTTGTAGCATAAAAGACGGTGATAAAACCATACGGATGTCTGCCGCAGACATGACAAGTTTGATGAAGATGTGGGATCGGATCCCGGTAGAAGTGGGTCGAGTTAACGAACTATTGGCCCGAGATAAGTTCAGATAATGGCCATATCGGGGGCTCCCGAGGCCCATGTCTGACTTAGTGGGGCATCATTGCTCTTCTCTTCACACTCAGTCTGGAGGAATGAGGGTCCCGAGGTATGCATGGCTACGACATCTTTTACTATTATCACGGCGTCACCGAATCCGAGGCTGTGTTCCCATGTGGCCTCAAACTCGCGGCCCACTTCGCAGCGCCATAAATAATATACAATGACAAGTGTATATACGGGAATGTTTCATCCGCATGCTCTTATGGGCCAACGGGCATCCATGTATGTGTACGCGAGTACAAACGACAAGTTCGGGTCGAGATCGTCGTCTTCTCCAGACATCAAGGTCTCGAACGCAACCCTGAAGAACAGGTACACCCACGAGCACCACTCGACTCATCCTTTGCCCGCGTTACCTGTGGGTGGGGGACATTTGTGGACGTGTAAAATTACACATCCATATATCCTGCGCGGTCACACATCAACAACGGCATCGAGTGAAGAAACCCCTGGAGAGATGGGTCATCCAAACTCCCGGAATATGCACGTTGCCGTGAAGCCGCCCTCGGAAGCACGACAGCAAAGAAGAACCAACTCCAGGAGGCTCACAAACCATGAGTCCCTGAAGAAAATCAAACTGACTGTAGCCCGTACTCATAAAGGGCCCAAAATTTCTCCAGCGGCACTCTCTGTGCCCCCTTCAGCGGCACACCCTGGATGCCCCACTAGCGGCACGCCCAGGGGCTGCCCTCCAGCAGTACACCCCCTTCAAGGCCCTTCAACGGCACACCAGTTAGAGCCTTCAGCGGTACACCAGCCTGGGTCCCCAGCGGCATAGCATTTCGCCCATCCACCGGCGCACTCCAACTTATTCTTTACCCGGTGCAACTGGCAAAAGAAATCTGAGGCCATGCCCTATGGCCCTTGGCGCGCAGCGGGGATAGCTCAGAGCTAGCTGAGGCATCGCCCTCTGAGGATGGCACGCAGGTTATCCCCGCAGACAAGTACAGGACGGGAGTCAACTCCCATTTAATGCTAGTCGTCATTTGACATTCCCGCCTTCGAAGATATAAAACCCCCTCCCGCTTCGATGAGAGAGGGACACAAAGATAACCATACACACACAGAAGCAGAGAGAAGAGGGAAAAGGAAGAAGAAGAGCTCCGTCCGCCCAAGCTCGACCAGCCCAGGGAGTTCCGGGGAAGGAGAAGCCAGAAAGAGGGAGAAAGAGAGTAAGAAAAAGAGAAAAAGAGGGAGAAAGAGAGGTTTCATGTAGTGGGGGAGCGAGGGGGAGAGTAGGGAGCCATCGCCCCTACTTGATCTGGGCTCTCTCCACACCCCTTCCTTCTTCTTCTGTTCTCCTGTTCTTCTTCTCCCCCCTTTTGCAGCTTAGCTCGAATGTACCCTGTAATGTTTGACCCGTGGCCGGCCATGGTCACTTTCTTTCATGAATAAAGATGTTCCTTTCCTGGGTCTCCTGTCATTCTCGCTAGTTTCTTCTCTTGATGTGTTTTGCCGCTTGCTTCTTCCCTTTCTCTGGGTTTCTTGTTCTTTTGGTTGTTTTCCTTCCATGATGCTAGCTTGTCTAATCCAATGGACGGTGTCTTGGTGCCATGCCATTCGGGTGGCCCTCCATGAGTGGCTTTCCATGCAGAGTCTTCCCCCTTTCTTGAAGTTTCCCCTGTGGGTTCGATCCCAGGGCATGCTATCCAGTTCGATGAAGTGTTTCCCCCCTTCTTTGTAGACGATGTACACCCTCCTCCCAGGCCATTTGAGCTCCTGCCTCCCCAACATTCTTAATCCTTTTCCCCCTAGCCAACTAGTGCATCATTTGGCCTAGACTTAACCCAGTTCGTTAACATTTTTCCTTCATCGGTGCACCTCATTTCTATCCATCCCAGTACACTTCATCCTTCTCCTTGCCCGGTGCACCCCTTTGAGCTGGCTAGCCCGGCACAGCCCCATCCCTTCTAGGCCGGCACGCTCCTGAGCCCTTCAGCCAGGCACACTTCTAACCCCCATATCTGGTGCACCCCCTCATTCAGTCAGCCCGGCGCACCCTTGGATTTCCTTTGCCCTGTGCACTCTCAACCTGCCCTGGCCGGCACACCCCCCCAGTCTGCCCCTACCCGGCACATCCTTGGGCCACCTCCACCTGGTGCACCCTCAGCCTGTTTTAGCCCAGTGCCTCACACTCGCTGATTTTCCCGAGTTTGCTAAAGTTTCTTCAAAGGTGTCGCTGCCCTTGGTACGCACCTCAGATTATCGGGTTCTGTCACTCCTTGTGGGCATGTTCCCCTTTTACATCCCCTTACCATCTGGGTCATGGGGAGATGCTATCAAATTTTTGTTAGAAATAATAACATATTAAAAGACAAAAGGAAGCAACAAACAAATAGAACAAGTAATGATAAAAAAATGCTTGAACCAAGACAGAAGAATCGTGGATGGCGTGAAGAGAATCGGACCAGACGCTAATCATGTGAGCTTGAGCATGGGTCATGCGGACAAGAAAAAGGAAGAGAAAGACCAACAAATAGGGGGGAAAAGGATCATATGCATTGCATAGAACCAAAGAGGCAAAAGGAAGGAAAGATACAAGAAGAAGAAGAGAAAAAAAAAACCCATCTAGGCCTTCACTGGCACACCCTACCCAAGCCTTGCCCGGTACACCCTAGCTCAACCCCGACCCGGCACAGTCTAGCCATTCCTCGCCCGATGCACCCCTCCAAAAGCCCTGCCAGGCCTTACCCGGCACACCTTCCCCGAGCCTTACCCGGTGCACCTCCCTTGAGCTTTACCCGGTATGCCTCTTCCTTGACCTTCCCCGGCACACCTCCATACAGCCCTTCCCGGGATGCTCCCGCCACCTCTGTCTGGCACACATGCTGCCTATGCCTTGTCCGGCACACTCCCAAACCTTGCACCGAACTCCCCTTTGGCTCCCCCAAACTTGCACGGACCCCATCCCTTGCATGCACAAACCTTGCACCGACCTCGCCCCAGCCCAGACCCCATCCAAAACCGCACAGACCACTCCCCAACCTTTTGTAGGCTCCTTCTGTCGCACGCACCTCGAACGCAATAAAAGTAATACTAATAAAAATGATGATAATAATAAGAAGAAGAATAATAAAAAGGGAAAATAATCCAAAAAATGTATATATATATAATGAGATAAAAGAACTAAATATGCATATATATAACATTACTCATGAGATTCATCTTGCCTCATACTCGAAAGCAACGGGCACCAAGAGCTTGGATGAGACCGACTCGACTCGACATATGCACTCGACAAATGTATGTTTAGACTCTTGACAACCTGGACAAAATAAAGAAAACACGGACTCACACATGACCCTAGACAAACCTACTATTAGACCGACCCATTCATATGCGATGGTGGCCCAGGACATCCGAATGTATGACTTGCATACAAACGATGCAACCAAATGTTGATGGAATCATGGAATCCTAGACATCCCAAAATGCACCACTCATGCATTGACGACCTTTTGGATTTGGGAGGTTTGGAAGGTTTGGGTGGTTTGGGTAGGCCATGAGAGCCCAATTCGCCTTCTTCACTTCCCCAATGAATGGGCTCCTTGCGGAGTGTTGGTGGATTGGCCCATGTGGGAGGGGTGTGATAGGAGACTTCCTTGATGAGGTGGAATGGAGGTTGTGGGTCAAGAGGCTCACTAGGAAAGGGGTCGAAGCGATCAAATAATGTGTGATCCCTCGAGATGGGTTCCCTCATGACACTATCCCATGTTTGGAATGCTTGAAGGTGTAAATGATCACCTTCATTCATTATGGTGGGTGGGACAGCGGTCATATGTAGAAGATATGGTTCCTCCCTCGGGATAAGTGAAATGGAGTTAGGCTCAGCAAGCATGGGGAGGAATAAAAGCACCTCTGTAGTGACATGACCCATGGTGCATAGGGAGGTAATGGACCCCAAAGTGGGATGGGTGAAGCTATGACTCTTGGGTTGGTCGAAGCCTCGGGACAACATACACGTCAACTTTATTTGCCTGTCTAATCCCTTGATAAGGTCTTCTAAAATATCAACATGGTGAAAAGACCAGAAAGTGGTGTGGAATGAGTTGACGGGCACTATTTGTAGTGCGGGGTCCATGGAGGGGTAGAAAAAGACTTTTGGGACCAAGCCTTCCTTGAGCCAGCTAAGTAGTGGCTCGGTGATGATTAGCTTCCTCGTTAGAAGCACAGGTGGCTCTAGCTGAGGTGGCTTCGAGTAAAGATCAGAAGGTGTGGGTGGTGGCAAAACTTCTCCCTCAGATGGGGAGAGGACGTCCTCCATGGGGAGAGGACTTGGGGACTCCGTAGATGGTGTTGGGTTCAGACTACCGGCTATGGCCTCCTTAGGCTCGGGCAGGAGTTGCGCCCATATCCTATCCCTCCTATCCAACTGATCTGAAAATATTTGCAACAGTTTGGCAAAAGTGGGCTTTGGAGTAGGGACATCATGATGAATTTGCTCATACTCAATCGGCCTAGGCTTGGGTCGAGGCTTATCTAAGGGCGGGGCTCTTTACCTCCGACTATGACCCACTTGGTTGGAGGTGAGTGGGTGGGGTCAGTTGGAGGCGGTCGAGTGGGACAGGTAGACCTTTCTAAGCTCACCCTTCATCTTATGCTATGACTCGACAGGCCATTGCCTCCTAATTTTCCTCATACGTTCAATGCTCTCCCATTTCCATGCGGCTTCGTGAACAAGTCGCTTTTGGGCAAAAATGACTTGCATGACATCGGACATAGTGTAACACTCAAAATATTTGTCCATAGCGGCTTCTCACTTTAGGTAGTCACTCGGGACTTTAGAGCCATAAAAGTCCTTACTTTGGGACTATGGAAGTGGAGAGGATGGTTGGCAAGCCCATGGGTGTCATGCAACCAGTGATATCGCTTGGGCAATTAGGAATCCATGGGGGACTGGGGGACTACAAGATGGACATGCAGACACAAGGTGACAAGACATGCATAGTTGGAATGCAGACTCGAATACAAACCTAGACTCTAACCAATATCTGATACGTGGCGGAGGCAGAAACCTCATGCAAGGGGCTACCTTCCAAATAGGCGTAACCTATCTTTCCAGTAATGTCTTTTGATATACTGGGTACTGGGATAAAATGCAAACCTAGCACAAGATGACCTTAGACTAAAGACACTTTTTTTCTTTTTTTTTAAGCAAAGACTACCCTAGACTCAACCTAGCTCTGATACCAATTTGATGCGAGACGGACAGCGGACTTGACCGATTTGAATGCGAACCTAGAACTCTAGCTCGCGACATGTCCCTAGCGAGGGAAGTGTGTGGATCTGCGCGGTTGACAAATCGGCAATGAGTCGAGGATGTCGGCTCTCTCACGTGCCCGAATCGAGTCACGGGACAGTTACGCTCACTCACTCACAATGGTAATAAAATTAATAGGCTAGAATTATACCACAATCATGCAGCGGCATACAAAAATATACGAGAAAGGTAAATGCCAAGAGTTAGAGATGATACCTCCATGCTACCGGGCGTGAGGAAGGCGATCCCAGCCAAGTCTCATACTCCCGGTACAAATGAGTTAACAATAATTACAGAAATGTAATTCACTGTCCACTCCATGCAGGGAGGTAAAGGGCTACAATGGGACCTGGGAGTATCACCCTTGGGTTGACGAGCGGCTTCTGGGGCAGCTCCGACGGCTCCGGCGCGTATCTCGAACCTGTGATGTAGTTTTTGAACTGAGCGACCCGACGAGAATGACTGCTGTGCTTAGCTACGAAGTGGGTTCGATGCGAAAATGGTGCCGTTGCAAAGCTCTCTTGATGATCTACGACACCTGGAATCACAGGAACTTTCCTGTGGCTGGACTTTTCGTGGGGAATTTTGTAACAGGACTATTTCCTGTCTCAGATCAGACCCGATAGACTAGAATCTGCCTGAAACTGAGCTTTGATCGAGGCCCAAATTGTGGATCTAGAAGCTGGGATTTTTATGGGAGAAATAGGGGGAAGTAAGGGACATGCAGGGTTTTTTTTGTAATTTTTGGAAGAGGTTTGAAGTGTGGGTTGGATTTTATGGTGGAAGGGTGGTCGGATCTGGACTGTAGAGGCAAAATCAGATCTGACCTGAGAATAAATTTTAAAGAGGGGTGAATGGCATCTAAAAATCATGAAAATATTTGTGGAGTGGTCCGATAGTTGTATAGCTGTTGACGTGGGAGCCAATACTTAGATAGCTGTTGGCGTGGGAGCCAATAATAGTATAGCTGTCAGCTTAATACCAATAGTTAAAAGCTGTCAACTCATGCGTCAATAATTAGAAAGCTGTTGGCTCAAATGCCGATGATTAGGGAGTCATCGGGTCAAGTACCAATGATTAGGAAATTTGAACCTTCTTGAACATCTTCAAACAGCTGTCGGTTCGAACACCAAGGGTTAAGATGTTGGTTAAGGAGTTGCGGACCCCAAAGGCTTCGACGCGCCGCGATCAACCTTGTTTATATCTGCTTCAGCTTCTGCCCCAGAATAGGGTGCTGCATGTATTCTGATTCATTATTTTTATTTTTTTTTCTTCTCTTTTTTTTTGCCATAATTTTGGAAGTTTGAGATATCCCTCAGGATGTGACATTCTTCGACTGGCGTGGTGGGGCCGTGCTAACTGTCCTTTTGAGGCTGGGCATCTGGTGAGGACATGGCGGGTCCCCTCTGTGCTCGCCTATATGTAGTTCGCTCTTCCAAATCAGGCTTTCAATGATATCTTTGGAGACATAACAATCTTCAATCGGGTGCCCCCTGTATTGGTGATAAGGGCAAAACTGAGGGTCGTCTTTCCATCTAGCATGGCTCGACTTCTTGGGCTCCGGGAGGACAACCCTGCCACATGCACGGGCCCATTCAAACAACATTTGAGTCTTCTCCTTAGGAAAGGAATAAGGCTTCATCATCCCGCCCCTCAACGTGGGTGCTTGTTCCGCAGGTTGAATGGGAGGAGTCCCAGCTGCTTCTTTTATTTGCTTTAGTTGTGGTTCAAAAGCTCCAGATCTTAAGGTGCATGGTCCCTTTCGCACTAGATGCTTACTGGCTGGTTTGTTCTCCCGGCCCGGGGTAGTAGTGGCTGGGCGATACTTTGACCCGCTGTGAGACTCTTCCTTTTCCAGGTAAGCAGCAGCAGCCGACCACCAGTGCTTCTCGTGCTTTTGACGGTAGGTCATAGGTGCCAGCAATGGATTGTTAGTTGGTCTATCCTTTTCTTGTACCTTTTGATCAGGATATGCCCCGTGTAGTTGTTTATTTTGACTCGTGTACAGTGTTAGACTTGTAATAGTGAATCTGGACTATTGTATAAACATATCACTCTGATATTGTAAATTACTTTCGCTTAAAGTTTAAAATCATTACTTTACTCCATATTGCGCTTGTAATTCCAGTTCATTATGCACCTCCTCAACCAATCCTCCCAACCCTTACGGGGCCTCATCAGCCTCTTGGGTGATGTCTCCGAGTTCTTGGTATCGATTTGTCGGTACCCGGATCTCCAGGTTGTTAAATGATGTGTCACTGCAGCGGATCTGTATCTATGCTCGGAAGACCCAAGTGTCATCGGACATGGGCCGTCCTCTCCATCGCACCTGGTAGCACTGGTACGCTCCACTCTAGGTAATCGTCACCTGATCATCCCATATATGTTCTATATGCTCACGCTACTGTGGGAATGAAGCTAGTGGTGGATGCTCAGGGGTGGGGTCACTCTCAAATGGAAAGAGACGGCTCAAACAGCTCCCTCGGAATCACCGCTGGGTCCCTGTAGGTGACCAATTCTGACACACGGAAGGTGGAGCTGATCACATAATCCTCAGGCAAGTCCACAACATGCGCGTCAGATCTGACTCGCCTTAACAATCGAAAGGGACCGACACTGCGAGCTTGCATTAGACTGACTCGACTCGACTCATGCAGACTCTGAACTGACTGTACGAAACAGAGACTCACAGATGACCCTAGACAAACCTAATGCTATGCACGGCCATGCAATGGGGGACCAGGACATCCGAATGTGTGGCTAGTATACACTCGACGCAACCTGAAGTTGGCGGCATGGGGGACTCCTAGACATCCTAGTATGAACCAATCCTGCAATGACTGCCCTTTGGATTTGGGAGGTTTGGGTGGGCCAGGAGAGCCCAGTTCACTTTCTTCATTACCCCAATGAATGGGCTCCTTGGTATGCGTGGGATGACTGGCCCGTGTGGAAGGGGCGTGATAGTGATCTACCCTGAAGAGGTGGAGTAGATATGGTGGGTCAAGAGGCTTACTAGGGAAGGGGTTGAAGGGATCAAAGAATGTGTGACCCCTTGACATGGGTTCTCTCATGACATAGTCCCATGTTTCAAATTCTTGAAGGTGTAAATGGTCACATTCATTCACTGTCGTATGTGGGACGGTGGTCGTACGTAGAAGACATGGTTCCTCCCTCGAGATAAGTGGCATGGAGTTAGGCTCGTCAGGAATGGGGAGGAATAAAAGAACATCTATGGTGACATGACCCACGGTACACATAGAGGTAATTGATCTCAAAGCGGGATGCGTGAAGCCACAACCTTTGGGTCAGTCGAAGCCTGGGGCCAGCATGTGCATCAACGTCAACTGCCAGTCTAATCCCTTAATAAGGTCTTCTAATGTATCAACATGGTGACAAGACCGAAATGTTGTGTGGAATGAGTTGACAAGAACTACTTATAGTGCAGGGTCCATGGATGGATAGCAAGGAGTTCTGAGGACCAAGCCTTTCTTAAGCCAGCTAAGAAGTGGCTCGTCGACGATTAGCTTCCCTGATAGAAGCACGGGTGGCTCTGACTGAGATGACTCTGAATAAAGATCGAAAGGTGAGACTTGTGTCAAGGGATCTCTCAAGGGTGGGGAAGGAATGTCCTCCTTGAGGGGGAGAAGTCCTTGGGGTGTCACCGGGTTGAGCCTACCGGCTATGGCCTCCTTAGGCACGGGCAAGAATCCATCAATTTGAGCGCACATCCTATCCACCAGATCCGAAAAGATTTTTAAGAGTCTGACAAAGGTGGGGCTTGGAGTTGGGGCATCATGGTGGTTTTGTTTATATTCAATCGACCTAGGCTTGGGTCGAGGCTCATCCACGTGCGGGGCTCTTTGCCTCCGACTATGACCCACTTGGTTGGAGGTGAGCCATATGATCGATGGAAGTTTCATTGTCAGCATTGGGCTTTATGCCGACACAAGGAGTAGATTGTAAAGGTTTCATCAGAATAGACGGAAGGTCTATTCCGGATAGATTTTAGCATCGATCTTAGGCGATGTGTCATATGATCGATGGAAGTTTCATCGTCAGCATTAGGCTTTATGCCCACGCAAGGGGTAGATTGTAAAGGTTTCATCAGAATAGACAGGAGGTCTATTCTGGATAGGTTTTAGCACCGATCTTACGTGATGTGCCATATGATCAATGGAAGTTTCATTGTCAGCATTGGGCTTTATGCCAACGTAAGGAGTAGATTGTAAAGGTTTCATCAGAATAGACGGAAGGACTATTCTGGATAGGTTTTAGCACCGATCTTAGGCGATGTGCCATATGATCTATGGAAGTTTCAATGGGGGTTTGATCGCCAGTGGGACATGACTCGGTACCAATGGTGGTTTGATTGTCAGCAAGACATGGGGTAGAAGTGTCATTTGAGAGGCATAACACATTTTTGTTAATATTACCACATTACTAACCCAAGCGTCCTTTTAGGTTTTCACCGGAGCTAGCCCCCTCTTATTTTTACACACGTGCCCTTTCGGGTTTTCACGTGGCGGGGTACCCGATTTTGCCTACAGCGCCCCTTCAGGTTTTTGCCACAGCTAGGTTATTACCCTTTTTGCCCTTGTTCAGGATGTTTGAGCAAGTCCGGTGGGGCACCTCTATTTTAAGTCCCATTTTTTTGAGGTAACATTTAAGTTTGCATGTCGCCTTTCGAACATGCAAAAGTGTTCATCATTGGTGCAGGGATTAACATCAACGCAAAGCAATATAAGGCTCTATCATCTATCCAAACGGGAGGCCCGGATTGATGTTGGTATGCAGTAGCTTAGATGCGAAGTCATTCACCGAAAATGAGTGAGTTTCATCGTTGATGTGGGGATTAACATCAACGCAAAGGAATATAAGGTTCTATCATCTATCCAGACGGAAGGTCCAGATTGATGTTGGTGTGCAGTAGCTTGGGCGTGAAGCCGTTCACCGAAAATGTGTGAGTTTTATCGTTGATGTGGGGATTAACATCAACGCAAAGGAATATAAGGTTCTATCATCTATCCAGATGGAAGGTCCGGATTGATGTTGGTATACAGCAGATTGGGCGTGAAGCCATTCACCGAAAATGTGTGAGTTTCATCGTTGATGTGGGGATTAACATCAACACAAGGGAAGATAAGGTTTCATCATCTCTCACGACGAAAGGTCCGAATTGATGTTGGTATGTAGCAACTTAAGCGCGAAGTTGTTCATCGAAAATGTGTGAGTTTCATCATTGATGTGGAGATTAACATCAAACTAAGGGAAGATAAGGTTTCATCATCTATCCAGACGGAAGGTCTGAATTGATGTTGGTATGCAACAGCTTAGGCGCGAAGTCGTTCACCGAAAATGTGTGAGTTTCATTGTCGATGTAGGGATTAACATCAATGAAAGGGAAGATAAGGTTTCATCATCTATCCAGACGGAAGGTCCGAATTGATGTTGGTATGCAGTAGCTTAGGCGCGAAGTCGTTCACCGAAAATGTTTTAAGTTTCATCGTTGATGTGGGGATTAACATCAGCGCAAGGGAAGATAAGGTTTCATCATCTATCCAAATGAAAGGTCCAAATTGATGTTGGTATGCAGTAGCTTAGGCACAAAGCCGTTCGCCAAAAATGTATGAGTTTCATCGTCGATGTGGGGATTAACATCAGTGCAAGGGAAGATAAGGTTTCATCATCTATCCAGATGGAAGGTCCGAATTGATGTTGGTATGCAATAGCTTAGGTGCGAAGCCGTTCGCCGAAAATGTGTGAGTTTCATCATCGATGTGGGGATTAATATCAACGCAAGGGAAGATAAGATTTCATCATCTATCTAGACGGAAGGTCCGAATTGATGTTGGTATGAAGCAGCTTAGGCGTGAAGCCATTCACTAAAAATGTATAAGTGTTATTGTTGATGTGGGGTAAACACCAATGCAAAGGACTAAAAGGTCACATCATCTATCCAGACAGAAGGTCTGGATTGATGTCAATATGTAGGGGCTTAGGCCTAAAGCTCTGCTCCAAAACTGTGTATAAGTTTTATTGATGATGTGGGGTAAACACCAATGCAAAGGAGAAGAAGGTTTTATCATCTACCCAGACAGAATGTTTGGATTGATGTCAACATGCAGTGAAGGAATGACCATCCTCGTCATCATCGTCATTTTTTTAGAGCTCTCATTACCATCAACTTTTATGTTGAGAATGTCTGTTCAATCATTCGCCACTCCCTCAAAGAGTAGTGGTATAGCATGATAGAGCTTCAGATGCTTCCCGTTGAGTGGCGAGAACTGAACTTCCCCCCGATGGTTGACAACAACGTAGACTCCACCCTCGTAGACTCTTTGGACCACATATGGACCCAACCAGTTAGCACCAAGCTTGCCCTTTGGGTTGGAAGTCATGACTTCTTTCTTCTTGACCATGACCAGGTCACCTTTCTTGAATTCTCACCCTTTGACGAGCTTGTTGAAGGCATTCGCCATGCGATCTTGATATACTTGGATATTCTTCTGTGCCTAAAGGCGCTTTCCCTCCAGCTCGGCCAATTCTTCAAGTCTTCTTTTAGCATTTGTTTATTCATCACGGGCTAAATCGTATTGAATGGCAACCCTGAGAGACGGTACTTCTAGTTCCACAGGGACCACAGCCTCGGAGCCGTATACTAAGGAGAAGGGTGAGCAACCCGTAGGAGTCTTGTAGACTGTACAGTATGCCCATGGAGCTTCATAAATCTTCTCCTCCCAGTCTTATGAGAATTGACAGTTTTGGCAAGGAGTGTACATAAGGTTTTATTGAAGGCTTCAGCTAATCCATTTGCTTGCGGATTGTAAGGAGTGGAGGTTCTCCAGCCAATTTTATACTTCTCAGCGAGCCAATATATCTTTTGATTCTTGAAATGACTTCAAGGACATGATGGTACATGATGACGATCCATCCGAGCTCCGAAAAGTGTGGAGGGGTAAATGATGTCCCCATCACAACGCTAGCTCGCCCATGACCATGATGTAGTAGGCCAAGTGGTCATGTGGAGACCCTTGCCCGTTGAACTTCTGTAGCTTTGGCGGCTTGGCGTACACCGGAGGGAGCTTTTTCAGCTAGTGATGCAGGGAGTAGGGGTACCTGTAGAGATCTATAGTTGCGACACCCTCCCCATATTGAGCAAGCTTTGTCTCGACAATCCACTCGATCATCTGGCACTATGCCATAAGATTCTTTGGCACTGGCATATTGGATGCTCATGGTTGAGCTTTGGCTGGGGGCATGCCGAACCCAGTTATTGTCGAGGTTTGGGCAACCGCCGTTGAGGCATTGGCACCGTTGTGCCCAACTAGCAGGGCTGGCACTTAGGCCGGAGGCCTAGTAAGTGGCTGAGGGTGAGGGTCTTGTTCCTGAAGAAGGTCTTATAGGAGGGCCTTTAAATGCTGGTCCTCCTTCATGAGAGTCTCGAGGGTCACTTCTTGAACCTCATTCACTAGAGGATCATTGTTGATCGGTTCCGCGTTGACAGGAGTGGCACGATCCTCGTTTGGAACTTCTTCTACATGTTCTGATGCCTGAGGTCCAATGGAAGTGCCAACGTGACCTATCAGGGCCGGAGGCTGAGTCTGGTGACTAGGCCTCCTGAGCTGGGCCAGAGGCTGGTTCAAGTCATCGGACTGGGTGTCGGGCTGATGTCTAGTAGCATAACACGCAAACACGCTAACCGCGTCATTGATGAACTAGACTGTCTGCTTCCTCTGGGAATGTTTCTCAGAGCAGACTGGCGCCCCCAGTCTTTCAAAGATCGAGTTTCATTGTAGTGGAGCCTCTACTGGGTTGTCGACCCGTGGAGAGCTCGGGGCTGGGTGTTGGCGAGGCCCGGAACGAGCCCATCTTTGCTTCTGCTTATTTAGGCAGGAGACACTGAGTGATTGGGTGTCGTCAGACTGTGCCAAAGTAGACTCAGTTATGTCTTGCCTGATGCCAAGCTTGAGCACTCGAAGGTGGTTTTTGGTATGCGCCCTATAAATAGCTTAAGCCTCTTTCAGGGTAACCCAGATTCTTCTCAGGCAAGGTTGTTGATCTCCCTTGTCGTTGTTCCTTTGATGAGACTTGAGAGCCTGGGTATCGGGTTGGTGCAGGTGCCCCTAGACTGTTGCTGAAGTGCCTGCTTCTCTGAGCTCTGCCTTACCCTCTCGCGTTTGCTGCAGGAGGCTGAAGTAGTTGGTAGTGGGGACCGTAGGGATGGCCCGCTCCCGAGGTATAATTGGTTCACCCCCGTTGAGACGAATCCGCAAGTCACCGACAAGAATGGTCTTGCCGAAGTTTCTGGTTGTAGCAACGAGTCGCCTGCCTTTGTGACCATGGTGATGCTTCTTCTGGTGAGCGGAGGAAGATCCTGCTCCAAGATGATAGACTGAGAAGAACCAATCTCCTACTGCTGGTAGTGCAAGGTCATCAGTCGAAAGTACTGGGATCAACCTTAAGGGCCCGAGGCCTGTGTCGGGAGCCGATGGCTGGGAAACTCGGGTGTAAGCTCTCGCCCGAGCTGATAAAACTATTGCCGATGCTTGAGATGATGCTCTTGCATCTAGAACCAATGTCACAGATGGTACTGGGGTGCTAGCAACCCAAGGTTGTGAACTTATGTCGAATGCTGGCGTAGCTAGAGTGTGGGGCAGAGGGCCCACAGTGGGCATTGAGGTTGCCACGTCCCAAAGAGGAAAACTTGTGTTGGGAGTTGGCATTGCTGGATTGTAGGGGTAAAGACCCCGTGGTAATGTTAAGAGGCTAGGGGCCCATTGCAGAGAGTCCACATCAGGGACCAACCTTGGGGAGGCTCGGGGTCGTGTGCCCCAACTGGATGTTGGGGAGCCTCAAACTCAGGGTTGAGAACCCGCACTGAGCAACAACTCTTTTAGAGTTTGGGTCGGAAGACCGGAGTAGAGTACCGGGGAGCCTTGACCCCGGGGTGGGAAACTCGTGCTGGGGGTAGGCTCGGCTGAGACTCAGAGCTGAGAGCCCGAGTCAGGTGCTGGCTTGGCTGGGGCTCGAGACTGGGGACCCGAGTAAGAAGCTGAGGATCCATAGCTTCATGGTGGGAGACCCGTGTGGAGAGCCAACACGACTGGGACTCGAGGCTGAGAACCTGAGTGAGGTACTGGGAAGCCGGGGACCCAGGGCAAGGACCCAATTGTTCGATGGTTAAGAGAGGATATAGAGGGGGAGTGAATAGATCCGGATTTGCACAATGAGCACTTTTAACGATGATCAAGATGAACAACTATGAACCAGAAATGAAGCACAGATCTGAACTGAAATCATAGAGTTAATTAGCAGAATGGAAAGAGCTAAGAGCTAGGAGAGCCTGTGAATGGGGGTAGGAGAAATGGATAGAATGCAGCACACCATAACATAAGGCTTTTTAGGTGGTTCGGCTGTCCCAGGACAAGCCTACGTCCACCCCCTCCCAACAAGGAGAGGCTTCCACTCTTTGGCCAAAAGATGGAGACCACACTCACATGCTATTGCTATAGCTAGACATGGGGACAAGCCCCATACGAGGAACAAACTCCTCACGAGGTCAATGTCCTCACCATACACGGTGACAAGCCCCACACGAGGAGCAAACTCCTCATGAGGACGATGTCCTCACCTAACACGGGGACAAGCCCCATAGAACAAGTTTACTAGAAAAAGAGAAACAAAAGAAACAAAAGAACGAGAACGAAACTACTTGCAGGTGCACCGACTCCAAACAAAAATGACATCGTGAATGAAAGGGCATGTGTCAATAATGCGAAGCATCCAGGGCTGACTGTACTAGCTGTTGACCTTATTCCTTCTCTTCCTCCTTTTCTTTCACACAGGCTTAGCAGGCACTCATCTTTCTTTTCTTTCCTTTCTCCCTCTCTTTCGTTTGCACCAGTCTTTTTCAACGCTCTCTCTCTCTCACACTTCCTCTTCTCTGTACTCTATTCTTCCGTTGCTGACTTAAGCATCGGAGGGTTGTCTCCTGGGGTAACACCCGGGACTCCTTATGATGTCTCCTATTTTCTGGTGCTTGCAGGCCTCCACGGGTGCGAGATGACTTCCCCATTCAATAAATAGAGAAGGCGATACGTGGAGTAGAAATTAGATTTCTGCCTCTACACTTCTTGGCACCGTCTGTGAGAAACTCGAGCAGAAAGTTATGGCACCCCGTGGAAGCCTCCGCAACGCCAGTCACTGGGGGCGCGGTTCCCACCAGGGACCCAACTCCCGCCGGGGATCACAGGAAGCCTCTTCCGACCATCCCCAGTGAGAGGTCACCCTAGATGACCTAGACAAGATCCGTCAACAGATCCGAGCCCTGACAGAGTTTTGCCAGGAACTTCAGAATCAACGAATGGAACCCCGACGTGCCATACCCGAACGCGAGGAGGGCGAGGGTGACCCGACAGGAGAAAACCCCCACCGAGCACGAGAGGTGTCCCGTGCCTCGGTTGCGAGGACTCGGCGATCGCACAGCACGCCATCACCAAGGGTGCGTAGCCCGCTTCACTCCAACCCAGAGATGGATCGCCGACTTCAGCGCATCGATGAGATAGTAGACAAAGTCTGATATCTGGACGACGTCCTCTTGGCCACCACAAATCGTTGCCTCATCGACGATGACTAGAACTTCCACGCTCCCTTCTCCAGGGAGATCATGGAGGTCCCCATCCCGTCAAAACTACAGCTGCTGTCATTCACCGCCTACGACGGCACAACCGACCTGGCCGACCACATGCATAGCTTTGAGTCTCACCTGGTGTTCCACCAAGCCTCAAATACTGTGAAATGCCTGGCATTCGTCACGACTCTCCGGGAGAACGCTCGAGCTTGGTTCGAGTCCCTGCCGACCGGGACTATCACTTCCTTTCAATAGCTCAAGAAGCTATTTAAAGAGAACTTCATTGGCTGTCGAAAGGTGGCCAGATCGGCGGTGACTTTGCTCGCCCTCAGGCAGAGAAAGGAGGTGACATTGTGAGACTTCATCTCCCGCTTCCACATGGAAGCACTCTGGATCCCACATCTCAACGTCAGCATTGCAACTACGGCGCTTACCCAGGGGACGCGGGACCACATCCTCCAGCGTGCCTTTGGAGTCAAAGCTCGATGACCCTCCCCAATCTCCTCGCCTTAGCACAGAAGCACGCTCGCTGTGAGGAGAACATCATTACTCTGGGCTACGTGCCCGAATCTGACCAGTCTGACCGGAAGAGATCCACCAACTCACTACGAGAAGGGCAGAACAAGCGAGATCAACGTGACAGAGACCGCCGTGATCGCCCTGAAACTACCACCATTATACACCCTTGACGGCTCCGTCTGACCAGATTTTGATGGAAATCCGCGAGGAGCCATTCCTCAAATGGCCTCCCCGGATGAAGTCAGACCTGAGCTCGAGGAATAAGAAGAAATGCTGCCATTACCACCACGACCACGGCCACGACACTACCGACTGCATCAACTTCAGGGATGCTATCGAGGACCTTGTCCGTAGAGGACTCCTCGATAAGTTCCTCACCAAAACTGCAGAGAAGCGATAGAGGACGCCCCTGCCGATTGACAACCAGCCCAACGGGAAGGAGATCATGATGATCTCTGGGGGGCAACAGCGGGGGGAGATAGCGCGAGCAGGTGGCGGCGGTACGCATTGGCTATCCCCGCTTCAGGGTGAGGAGATGACACCCGACAGGTGGCCACCCTCCGGGGTCACCTAGGGGATCCCATTGTCTTCTCCAAAGATGACCTGGAGGGTGTAACCACTCCCCACTCTGATGCTCTGGTGGTCTCAGCCACCATTAACTAGTGTACCGTACGTCGCATACTAGTGGATAATGGAAGTGGTTCGGATGTTATTACGTACAACTGTCTCGTGCTTATGGGTGTGGACTTGTCCCGACTCACCCCACTGCACACACCACTATATGGATTCTCTGACACCACAGTCCGTCCGAAAGGATGCATCTCACTCCTGATCACATTCGGGATCGTGCCAAAATAAATAACCTTTCTCGCTGACTTTACCATAGTCTGTGCCATGATCGGGTATAATGCCATCATCGGGCGAGAGATTCTCAGCATGCTACGCGGCGTCCCCTCCTCCTATCACCAAAAACTCAAATTGCCCACTCCTCGGGGGGGTGGGGGAGGTCTGAGGGGATCAAAGGGAGTCCAGAAGGTGCTACCTCATTTTGATGCGCGATCGACAGCCTGAGGAGGTGCCGCCCAAGAAGAAAGCACGAACTGAGGACCCAGGTCCAAGCAAGAGCGTGCCAGTCGAAGACCTATACCTCATCTAAATAGGGGATGACCTAAGCAAAACACTAAGGATCGGTGCTACCCTATCCGAGCACGACAAGCAGGCCTATGCGAGCTTCCTCGCGTCCAATCAGGACGTGTTCGCATGGTCTAAGGATGAGCTCCCCGACATCCCACCGGAAGTCATCACACACCAACTAAGGTTGGATCCTACCTACCGCCCGGTACAGCAACGTCGGAGGTGATGCAACCCCGAGCGACATGCTATCATTAGGGAACAAGTGAATGAGAAGCTGCGCTCAAGGCTACTCAGGCCAACCCAGTACCCGGACTGGGTGGCCAATGTGGTTCTAGTCCCCAAGAGCAATGGAAGGTGGCAACTGTGCATGGACTACACCGATCTTAATAAAATTACCCCCAAGGATAGCTTCCCCATGCCACGGATTGACCAACTAGTCGATGTAATAGTTGGGCACGAGATGCTGAGCTTCCTGGATGCCTACTCCGGGTACCACCAGATCAGCATGCACAATCCAACCAGGACAAGAAAGCATTCGTCACTGACCACGGCATATATTGCTATACTCACATGCCGTTCAGTTTGAAGAACGTGGGAGCAATGCACCAGCTCCTCGTCAACGAATGGCGAACTGTGTTACTTGGTCCGGTACGCCACCCAACCGTTGGCCGAGCCGTACTCGAAACCCGAGCCGCCTGTCTTCTCGTCGAACACGTAGCGGCCAAGGCCATACTGGACGATCTCTTGCCGTTCCTCGCGTTGGCCGTGCTCCCGACCCTTCTGGTAGGTCAAAAGTAGGCACACGGGAACGGATGCGAGTGCAACCCAAATTCCCAAGGCCATTGCGGCTCCCTGGATCACAGCTTTCATAAGTGGCTCCTGTAATGCCAATGTTTCCCCATGACAACCGGCGGGAGTCGAACCCGCATCATAGGACCTCGCCGCAACTATGATTGGCTACTATCCGCGCTCCAAGCTATCGGTTGTCACGCATGTGCTATTCCACGCGGTCACCGGCATTGACCCTGTCCGGAAGGGACCGCATACATGACCCGGCATGCTGGCGGGGCGGCTTCACCGCATAGCGATCATGATTGACCCCGTCGCCGGGCTTGCTCGTCTAATCCGAGCCGTCTTCAGTTAATTCTTCTTGCCAGACTCTCGCCTGCGTCTCTTGGTGGCGGAATTGCATGTTTTACAGTAACGTTTTTTTCCGCATGAGCGAATCCTGTCAAGAGGGTGACCGTGCTTGCACAAGAGCACAATCCTTTTCGGGACACGACTCATGTTCTCCACGTGCGTCACAGGCTCAAGGTGATCGGGATTCATGCAAAGCTTATTTCGGCAAAGATGATCGATCTCCATTCCATCTGGAATTGGGCCAACGAAAACCGAATACGATACCCGATGCGACGACGTTGTCGACTTTCCGGCACGTGCTACACCATAGCCGCTTCCGCTAACAGGGCCTTGCCAAACCCAGCATCCCGTGTCTTGGCAAATCTTGATCCTCTGTTCAATAAATTCCTTTGTTGGCAATCGGTTTTGATCTGGCATGACTCCTTCTCCTGTCAGCGGTCTTACCGCTATGCAGCCGATTAAAGGGGCACGTTTAAGCCCCGTCGCTCGGCACGCGACACGCCTGTAGTTTGGGTGACGTGGCATGCAAGACACATTCCAGGCCGCTAGCAGACCTGATGGGATTTAAACCCATTCAACCACGTTCTTGCTTGAAAGTCCCCTCTAGAGGAATCGAACCTCTGTTTCCGCCACCAAAGGACGGTGTCCTGCCACTAGACGAAACAGGGGTATTTCCCGGTCTATCCCCGACCGGGAGGGGTTTGGTGGGATTGCTGTTCACATCGCCTTCATAGCACGCCTCCCTTCCTGACAGTCTTATGCGTCTTTTGCATGACTCTTTTCGTCTCAGACATCCCAATAATACCGCCTCTCCCCACCTGGTCAACCCCTGTTTTATCATAAATCCCATTTTCCTCTGAAATCCCATTTTCTTCTGAAATCCCATGTCCTCACTCAAAAAACCAGCCCGTTTCCGCAAGGCCGCCCAGTTGACTCCCGCCGCAAAGCTTGCAATGGCTCGCGTGATTGCCGATGAGGCTGAACGCCAAGCCGCCCAGCAAGCCGAACTCGAAGCCGAAGCATGGAAGCCTGATCCTGGACCGCAGACCGCAGCCATCGAATCTCTTGCTGACGTGATCGGGTACGGAGGGGCGGCCGGCGGCGGGAAAAGTGACGTAATTATCGGGATGGCGGCTACGCAGCATTACCGCTCGATCATCTTTCGTCGCGAATATCCGCAGATCAAAGACATCATCCGCCGGGCTAAGGAAATCACGGATCACAACCGGGTTGGCTTCAATGGCCAATCTGGAATGCTCACCTTGGAAAACGGAGCGACGATCGAATTCGGGGCAATGAAAGACGCGGACGACTGGGAGAAGTACAAAGGCCGCGCCACAGATTTCAAGGCATACGACGAGGCGACCGAGTTTTTGGAATCTCAGGTTCGCTCAACAATGGGATGGCTCCGCACGACACGGGAGAACCAGCGAACTCGCGTGATCATGACTTTCAACCCGCCTACCAGCGTGGAAGGCATGTGGGTTATCCGGTTCTTTGGTCCCTGGCTCGAAGAGAACCACCCCCGGCCAGCTAAGCCCGGCGAACTCCGCTGGTACGCGATGGTGGACGGCGAAGAGGTTGAGTGCGAGGACGGCGAACCGTTCGACCATCACGGCGAAGAGATCCAGCCGACAAGTCGGACGTTCTTCCCGGCAAGGCTGGCCGACAACCCGCGACTCATGAAGACCGGGTATGGCCGCCAGCTTAACAGCTTGCCCGAGCCATTGCGGTCCCAGCTTCTCTACGGCGACTTCCGGGCAGGCATGGGCATCGATCCCTGGCAAATGCTGCCCACGGCGTGGGTGGATGCCGCGCAGGCTCGTTGGGTGGCGTTGAACGCCGCAGGCTATCGCCCGAGCCGCATGGATGCCCTTGGGTTCGACGTGGCTCACGGCGGCAAGGACAAGTCGGCCTATGCCCCCCGGCACGGCGTATGGTTCGCGCCGATTCAATCGTTTGCCGGCAAGGAAACGCCTGACGGCATGTCGGCAGCCAAGATCGCCATGCGGATCTTGCGAGACGGCGCATATTCAAACGTTGATGCTATTGGCTACGGGGCTTCGGCCCAAGAACGGCTGGCCGACCTGCCCCCGGCCGGATACGGCGTTCGTGCCCAGGCAATCAACGTGGGATGCCGGTCGGAGTTCTTCGACAAGTCAGGAAAATTCCGATGCGTGAACGTGCGAACGGAAATGTATTGGCGGCTCCGTGAGTTGCTTGACCCCGAGAACGGCCACGAACCAGCCTTGCCACCCGGTGCGAATCTCAAGGCTGAGCTTTGCGCCGGCCGCTACGAGATCACCCCTCAGGGCATCAGGTTCGAGTCAAAGGACGACATCAAGGAACGGCTCGGCCACTCGCCAGACGAGGCCGACGCGGTTGCCCTCTCGATGCTGCCTGACGGTACGGCCCAGGTGGGAGCTGTAGGTGGCGTGCTCCCCAACCTGACCACCTATCCGGCAATGAGAATGCCGGCCCCACTGGCTCAGGGAATGATTCCCGAGGTTATGGAAATATTCCCAAACCAGCTCTGTCATATCCTCCTGACTACACTTTGTAGAGATGGTAGGAGGTAGCATCTGATCTCGAGCAGATGGCATGTATGAAAGCCATGTTAGCTTGGCAACTTGATTGAAATTTCTTGAGTATTTGTAGATATCAGCCTGCCTTACACAAGCCTTGGCGGTGGGTAGAGGAGTTGCAACCATGGCTTCCTTCGCAGGCATAGTCTTCTTACCCCCTCTCTTAGGGACATCAGCAAGACGATTGAAGCTTTGCGAGATTGGTGCAATGCCATGGGTCCTTTTGGGAACCTAGATGTGCTTGAACTTTGGCAGTTTTGAGGCTGGCCTCCCTGGCTTGTCATTATCAGAATTCACCCTCCGACTAGCCAATGCTTGGAAGGTGTTGTAAATGGGCATGGTCGAGATGACCCGATCTGACATAACTATAGCGTCATGGCCATTGAAGTAAGCACGGATGCCTCCGATCATTACAGACTTCCCAGATGTCGATAATCGACTTTGGGACATAGCAGGGGCTCTTCCTCCTCTGGAGTTCTTCTTATTGCACCCAATGGGCTTCTTCTTGGGTGCCCTAGTCGGGCAAGCAGTGTGGTGAATGTGGCTGCTCACGATCACTGAGCTTTGTAGCAGGGTTTTCTCGATCCAACCTTCACTTCGGTGGGCCGTAGCTTTGTTCTCCTTCAGCTTTGTAGGTTCCGGGCCTTCCATGTTCAGGAGACCCACAAATGCAACCCCGAGGAACTTAGGGAAGCCAACAACCAGGGAAAAATTATCGAAAGCAGTGGGCACAGCAAGGTATCCGTATGCAGCATGACCGGCCATGATCTGGGGGCCGAAAGTGAGTCCAAACAGTCTACACGCCATTGCCTCAACCTGTAAGATGAATAACAGGACGAATGAAACAGTTAGTATCAGGATGAAGGCCCCAGGGCCCTCTATTTTGGCGAAAAGATGAAGGGACGTTGTGTCCCACCAGGCATGCCAAACTATGTGACGATGAGATTTATTTTCTATTTAATTGGTTTTGTTAGGTTTATTTGATCTATTTATTATGTAGACGTGTCAGTCACTGAGTGATAAGTTTATTGTGTGGACCATCTGACTAATCAGACGAATATGGATATCATGTCAGGACCCGAAACCTGTCATACCGTAAAGGTCATGACGTTAATTATGGCCTCCCAAAAGAAGGACAAGTCTTGATTAATCGTCAAAAATAGAGGGACTATGGGGACAAATAACTTGATGAAAATGTGATTTGGAAGACGTTTATAGGATAAAATGGAATCTATCATGCAATTGAGCAAACAGTGAGATGATGTTTATTTAGGTGGACTGACTCCTGGTACGAGGCGGAGAACTTAGATCCGAAGATCACCTCACGCATAATGATAGCTTCTAACTTGACCTAATCCGACCTTCTGTAAATCACCATTTTATATATCAGAGGGCCAAGCCATGCAGGCATACAGGATGTGCATACTTATACGTATCTGGGTGCCCATGTGTTAACATGCATAGGTAAATTAGCACACAGAAGTTTATTTCTCTATTTGGAATTGCATGCTGAATTTAATTTTCGATAGAACACGTGTGCTGTATGCAATCATAGATGCTCATGCATTATTTGATGGTTCAATGTTGGTTAATTGAAAGAATACCATTATTCTATTATTCATCCATTCATTTATTTATTCGTTCGTCATGTTCTGGGAAGATTTTGGCAGCACCTCCCCTGTCCCGGAGCATGTTGGAGAAGGTATAAGGAACTCATCCACGAAGTGTCGAGATGGTCCAGTAATAGACGGTCATGCCCAAGTGGAAATTCTGTACCTCATGATAGATGGAGGAGCTCGAGGGCTAGCCCTCTAGGGAATCCCAATCACCTCAGAGGTTGTCGATCAATACTTACCCTTTTTATTGTTGAGCTGCCTTTATTATTGCAGCACATGCATATAGGTTCATGAGAACCAGTATGACTACACTCCGACGGGTTCGTATGTCACTGGAACAATGTATGCCGAGGAGCGACACTTATTCATTCATTTATTCTCTTTATGAGGCACCTTGCTCTCATAATTCGGCATAGGTAGCCATGAGACCGTTACCCCCACAAGAGGTGAAAACCTAGTGGAAAGTCGAGGAAAACCCGATGCAGAGTGGGGAACGAAACTCCGATTTCTAAGAATATTTCGACGGCATCTTCCCCTGCCCCAGAATATGTCAGGGGAGATGTACATAGGAGATTCATCCATAGGGGGCCGAGACGAACTCCATAAGAGTCGGGCATGTTATAATGACATCTAGGACCCTGTAGTGGATGGCAAATCTCCGAGGAGTCACCCATCAGGAGACCCACACTATCCAAGGGTCATAGGTTATGAATGCCGACTAAATCAACCCAAGGGCCATCATAGCATATACGTAAGGACTCCGAAGAGTACTCATATGACCATAGACCAATGGGTTTAAAGAAACCGGGGCACTATGCCCCCACAGAGAGCGACTTATTGTCCACTTAGAGAATGGTTGGAAATTTCGATCATATAAAAACGAGGGGAAGAATCATCGTTTATACCCATTTCTACTGACCGGGAGTCATGCTGGTAGGCTTAACAAGCCCCTGTCAGTGGTGGGTCGGGCTAAATCAAGATCTGAACTCAGGGAATGGGAGAAACCAGGCGATCTGACGGCCATCGCATGGGGAGATCACTGATCTGGCGGCTAAAGAAGGTGCTCTAGCTACTGAGATGGGTGGTCTAAATGGCTGACCTATGCAAATGCATATATGTTCATTCATATATATGTACATGATTAAGTGGGCTAACGGCATATATACAGGTGTGGCAGACTGTGAACCGACGACTGGGATGAGTGGTCTAAATGGCTAGCCCATGTAAATGCACATGTGTTTATTCATATATATATATATATATATACATACAAAAATGAATGAAATGCCACTTGTCCGAAGCTTTTGGTACCAGGATGACATTTTTATAAACAAAAGTCATACTTGCAAGGGCCTAGGGGAGATACTCGACCCCAGTCGCCAAGCAAGAAAATTTTATAGATAATGAGCAGATAAAGAGAAGTGGAGGGAAGCAAGGGACACCAAAGGTCTGGCAGCCGGGAGGCAACCTGCAAAGAAAGGGGAGGAGCTCGATACAAGCCGGGCCTAGGGCCCAATAAGACCAAAAGGGGCCGCAAAAGGCTGAAAATAGAAGCAACCATCAAGTGAAGGGGGTGCCCGAACACGAGGTAGGGCTAGGGCCCACGACGCATCCTACGATTGCGCCGGTAAATGGGCTGGAAAGGAGGGCCCAAATCCTCATCATCAACAGGATGAACAAGCCTGTCGGGGATCTCCAAGCTGATCGGACCATGAGGGCGAGGCACGAAGGAGGCAACAGCGGCTGGAAGTGGAGCAGGGACAGTAGCAGTAGATGGTGGGGGACCTTCATCACGGGGGTCTGCACGCAGGGCAAGAACAAGTTGGTGGGGCTGCTGGAGCCGAGGCGGCAAGACAGGGGCCAGGGCAAAGGAGGTAGAGGCGCACGCGGAGCCCGCCGGGTGCCCTACTAGGCCTAAGGCAGTAGGAGGAAACTCCTGATCAAAGGCCCGATGTGCAGTGGACAAACAACGAGGAGAAGCAGCAGGAGTCGGGGACGACGCAGGAGAAGGCATAGCTGACGCAGGGCGTAATGCAAAAGCAGTCACACCAAATCAGCCATTGCTCAACGGACGCCCAAGGTAGGCCACGGTAGCAAGGCAAGGCGGGCCAACACCCCAACGAGTAGCTTGAAAGGAGCAGCAAGCTATGCCCACTCCACCGGAGGACGAGGAGGAGTAGGCACAGCATGGGAGGACTTACGGGTAGAGCGGGCTCCGGGCACGTCGGAGGTGGACACGGAGCGTTAGGGGCAGAGGCCACGGGGTGCACAGGAGGCCTGAGGGAGCACCGGCAGCACAAGGGCTACGAAGACGGAGGGGCTAGGAGGATGTTGGAGAAGAACAAATGTAGTAGCAACACCAGGGGTGTCCATCGGATGATGGCCAGCCGGAAGCAGAACTTGGCCAGTGGACAAGGCCAACTAGTCAGCAGCGGCCACACCAATGTAGGGAGCCTCCAACAAGCCACGGCCGTCGGTGAGCACAAGGCTAGCAGCAGCCTGCTGAGGGGACACAAGGTTGGTGGCAGAGACGGAATGGGGTGAGGGCCCTTGTTCACTCTCAACAACATCTGGGAGCACAGCGGCCATAGCCGTTGGGTCCGAAGCGAGCACAGGAATGGCTGGAGCTACGCAAGCAGCATTGGGCGCAAGGTGGGGCTCCACGCGTGGGTTGTCCGGAGCAGAGAGCGCCTATTTAGGCAATGTTGGAACTGGAATAGGAGAGGCCCCACAGCGGCTACCAAGGTGAGGCTGAGATGGAGCTGGAGCAGACAGGGGATCAGAGGCTGAGGGGCCAGTAACAACAGCTACTCCCAGTGAGGACAGTGGCAGGAGAGGGGCTGGTGGGACCCCGGTGCTAGCCATGGGCTGCCAGGTCTAGCCTGGGGGGGGATCGGGGGTAGGAGGGCAAGCCCGACCAGCAAGAGCAGCGCCAGCAACCCCCCTAGCCAGCAGGGGAGGGGGGGCTTCTTCTTGCAGTCACCAGCCGGGTGTCCCAGGCGGCGACAGTTAGAGCAGAAGATAGGTAGGTTTGGGAAGACCACTGGCTGCCAAAAGCCACCAACTCTAATGCCAACCCACACACGGTGGGGGAGCTGCTTGGAGACATCCAGGAGGACACAGACCCACGTAGCGTGCGCTCGAGTGAGGCAAAGAGTGTTTCGGTCAATCTTCAGGGACAGCCCGATGCTGCCGGCGATGGAGAGGATGGAGGGTTCATGGTAGAAGTTGACTGGAAGGCCCGGGAGCTCCATCCAGATAGGAACAAGAGGAGAGTCGTGCTCCGGTGAGAAGTCGAGCACCCATTGGAAGAACCGGAAGGGGCGTCCCTAGACGAGCAGTGACTCTTTGAGGAGGACTTTCAAGAAGTCTTCCCGGTTTGAGAATAGGAGGAGTAGGTGTCGACGATCCATGGCGCTAAGCAAGAAGTCCTGCGAGAACTAGAATCTTTGGGCGAGATGCGCCCGGATGTCAGCGAATGGAGGCCTTCCCTTGGGAGTCCTTGTGATCACATCAAAGGCTAGAGGTTTGCATGTTAGCTGCACCTCATCTAGTGAGAAGAACGTCGCCGGTTCTCTGGAGTCAGTGGAGGTAGGGGCATGGATGGAGAGTGGCAACATCGGTGGGTTGAAGGAGCTCATGGTCACATGTGAGAAAGGGGGGGCGGTAGCAGAGTGTTAAGAAGCAAGGAGAGGCCCACCCAAACCTGCAGCCGTGACAGCACCCTTCGCAAGCCAGGCAGAGGCGTCGACCGTGCATGGCCAGGCACCACCTGTCACCTGTGGAGGTTCTGTAGCAGCTGGAGGAGCTGAGCACCCCTGCCCCTAGGAAGGGGCCTTTATAGGAGGGCCACCGCCAGCAGGATTGGCCTCCGACAGGAAGCGAGAGGGGGGCTCGACAGCCGCGTCAGTGGGAAGGATGGGCTGTGCCCCGGTCAGTGAAATCGAAGGGCCAAGGGGGGTGACCGTGGGGGCGAGGTGGCCAAGAAGCCCTGTTGCGGAAGCAGGGGAGGGGAGGCCATGGATGGATGCGACAGGAAACAGAGCACTGTGATCCGGTGCTGTCCCGTCAAGAGTAAGCCCGGTCAACAGATGGGTTGAGATGGACTGGGGGCATGCGTGGCCGCAAGCCAGCATTTGCGTGGGAGGTAGGTGGGTGATCAACGGTTGAGGGGGCCCCTCTTGATGTGGCATGAGCAGGGAGGGGAAGACGTGGCAACGAGGGATCGGTGCTGGGGCAGCCTGGGAATCAAGGGTCTCACCGCCGGGAAGACAAGAAAGGGCCGGAGAAGAAGCAGGGCCAGAAGAGTCGCGGCCAGCCGGTCTCGGAGCGCAGGATGGACCTGCAGCAGATGCATCGGTAAGAGCAGTCAGACCGGACCCGCCTGTGACCAGGCCCTCCACAGCAGAACAGGAATAGCTGGAGACATCCGTAGGAAGGCCACTGACAGCATGGGCCGCCGCCGCAACGGAGGCTAGGGGGGACATGGGAAGGGTCCCAGCTACAGCGCCAACAGCGTTCGGGACCACAAGAGGGCCCCCCACAACCAAGCCCTTTGCTGTGAGGCAGCTACAACCATGGAGGGGAGTATCCGAAGGGGGACTGACATCGCCATCCGCAGGGCGAGACGCATCCACAGGGACCATAGGAGGACGACCGTGGTGGCAAGCTAGACCAACGGGAGGAGGGGAGCGGGGAGGCACACGTCCTCCCCCCTCACCCCCGGCCATCGAAGCGGCTCAAGCACAACAACCACCGGCAGTCCACAGGAGGGAGGGGCTTGCGCAGGAGAGGCACCAAGGGGGGGAAACCTGAGGAGAGAGAAATGCATGGAGACCGTGCCGTTATGATATTTCGCTACTAGTGGTTGGCTTCCCCAACTTCTTGGGGGTATCAATGTGCTGAAGGTCGAAGTTCCGAAGCTAGCCAGGGAGGACGTCAGTAAGAAGCCTTGGGTTGCTGGTACCCGAACCTGCAGAGGTCTGCCAGTAGACCGGGTCCAACTAGTAAGCTGTATGGTGCACCATGTGACTCATGGGGCTAGCCCCACCCACTACAACAAACTCGGGAACCACCGCCAGGGGAACTCCCAAAGGAGGGTTGCTACTCCCATCACCAGACGGTTGTCAGTGTCCGGCAAATCTGTTCTGATCGGTGGTGTCCGCATTTTCCTGGACGGACGTGATGCCCAAGTAGTCCCAGATCGGGTGGTCCCTGTCGTACCGACCCGCAATTCCTTCCAGGCCCTGTCTGGAAGAAGGGCCAAGAAAGAAGATGCCAGTCGTCATGGCCGAAGAGAACTGGCCCCAAGGTCGAAAGTGTTCAAACATGTATGGGTCCCCAAGAAGGTCCAACCTGTCCACCAAGAGGTGCCTGTTCGCCACCACCCTGAGCCTGCTGAGACGGGGAAGAGGAATGAGAGGGGGTTGGCCCCAAGAAGAGAAGAAATGGTTGTGGACCCTCCACGCCGTGCCAGCTTCAGGGCATGCGCCCAACAAGCCGATATCCCCACGATGGGAAGAAGATTTGAGCAACTCACCGGAAGGGCCCGGTTAGCCTACGTCCCTCCAGTGGGAGATCAGCGGCTATCCCCAGTCCTACATCAGGGACTGGGGCAAGAAGAGATGACTGATATGGTCAGAAGCTATTTCAGGGGTCTGGGCAACCCCTCACTGGGCCAACAATGGCTACTGCAAGTAGCCACGGTCGAAGGAGATGACTGCTCAGCAAAGGCAGTCAAAGAAGAAGAAGAGAGAAGAATGGCGTCATCGGTCGAAGATAATGGGTATGAAGATGGCCTAAAGCCCGAAGCCAATGAAGCCCCTCCCCAGCAGAAGGAGAGAAGAAGAATCTCCGTGTTCGAGAGATTGACCTTCCCTGGTCATGCAAGAAGAAAGGTCCACAGACGAAGAAAAGGTATGTGGGTTTTTACCTACAATATGGCTGGGTTGGTTGGCAAATATGGGGGTCTGCCCGAGCAACCCTAGGAATTGGCTCGACTAGCCGAAAGGCCAGGGACAAACACCCGAAGAGTGGAGGCCGCAAGGGAAATGTTGACAGCGACAAAAGGGAAGCAAATCTCATCTGATGAAGTCACCACCCTGACTGCAAACGTGGTGATGGCTGAAGAGGAGGAGGTGTTGCTAAATACCTTGCCTGAAGGTGCTTCAAGGGAGATAGTAGAAGCCATCCCCAGCACAGCAACCATGGACCAATCAGTACTGATGCTGCTCCAGAAATATCAACAGGAGATAGAGCTTCTGAAGAAGCAGCTGATGGAGAAAACAGAACAAGCCTCGGCCTCCAAGCAGCTCGCGATGCAAGCCGAGTTGTCACGGGGAGGCATCAACCCATGCGACTTCCCACCACTATATACCCTACCCCAGTCAGCAGAGCCCAGCTTGGTAGCCACCCAGCAGTGCCCACCACAACCGCTGATGCCACCGGTGCTGTCGCAGGGGCACCAAGAGCCTTCATTGCTGCGTCCTCTGTAGGCGACCACCTTGGTCACCCCTTACCTGTAGCCGGTGCATTTCTACCTGGAGCTAGTCGATCCGACCATCGTGAACAACCTAATGGTGGAAAGCATGATTGAGCTGAAGCTTGCTAAGTGAAATGAAGGTGACTATGTCACATTTGATGCTTATCGGGTGCCATATCTGTCGCATCATGCAGCAAAGTGGCTCCCTACGGGGATCAGTAAGCCACCTAAGTTTGACAAGTTCAACGGGAAGGGATCCCTAAAGGAACACGTCGCATATTATATGACCATCATGGGTGACCTAGCCACAGATGAGTCGTATTTGCTGAAGTTTTTTAGGTCCTCACTGACGAGACTTGCATTTGAGTGGCATTCTAGCCTCCCGACCAGGTTGATCAGCAACTGGTCGGATATGCAAAACAAGTTCAGAGAAGGGTTTTACGTCACCGAGAGGGAGGTCACAGTGGCTGAACTCTACTCAACAAGGTAAAGGGAGGATGAAACAGCCCTTGAATACATCAAGAGGTGGAGGAACCTCGAAATGAGGTGCAAGTGGCCCCCGCATCAGGAGGATGCTGTACAAATCTGTAAACAAAACCTCAGGAGGGAGGTACTAGAAAAGATGATTGACATGGAAATCCAGTCGTTTGACTGCTTGAATAATGTAGTGGCAAAAGTGGAAGCTTTCTTGGCAAGACCTGCCGCTGTCACCACATAGAAGGCAAAGGCAGTAGAGTGGCGCCCAGCACCTAAAGAAGCAAGCACTCTCGATATCAAGGCATTTGAATAGGAAAGAGATAAGGGCAAGAAGGCAGCCACACCTTAGCCCGCCAGAGTGAAAGAGAAGAAGGAGGGTCCCTCACTAAGGGACAAAATGAAGAAAGCCTATTCTTTCCCAAAGGAGAAGACTAAGGTTCTATTTGACTGGGTTACCTAGTACAATAAGGTCACCCTATCTGAGCCAAAAAGGTCGGAGGACCTGAAGAGAAGAGACATCCTAAGATTCTGCCCTTATCATCAAATGTTGGGGCACCCGATCGAGGACTGCTATGTGTTCAAGGACATCATCGAAGGTATGGTGAAGAAGGAAGAAATAGAGTTGGGAGAGTTAACCTAAACAAAATTTTGATTTGGGGTGGGATCGTTCTAGTAACGGTGCTCTTCTCCTGGATTTTCTTTCTTAAGATGATATCCCCCGGGTATGTAGGTGTTGTCGTTGACTTCTTCGGGGATGAGAAAGGAGTAGAAAAAGAAGAATTAAATGTTGGAATGCACTGGATTGCTCCTTGGAAGAGCGTTTATACTTTCCCCGTATTTGAACAAAACCACACATGGGAAGGCGAAAAACATGCTTTTAACTTTCAAACTAGTGAAGGACTCGCAGTATCGGCAGATATCGGTATTACTTATCATCTTCAACCTTCTTACATACCCACCATCTTTCAGCGATACAGGCGCGGAATGGACGAAATTACCGATGTTTTTATACGCAACTTTATTCGAGATGCAGTTAATAAAAGTGCTTCAAAAATGAAAATTGAAGACCTATACGGCGAAAGCAAAGAGTCTTTCTTTGATGAAGTTCAAGAACACGTAGCGGAAGATTTAAAAGAGATCGGCATTATCATTAGTCGGATTTATTTGATTGGAAGATTTCATTTTCCACAGACAGTAGTTACCGCTTTAAATCAAAAGATTGAAGCCATTCAGAGAGCTCAACAGAGAGAGAATGAGCTTAGGGAAGCAGAAGCGGAAGCTAAAAAAAAGATTGCTAGTGCCCAAGGAAATGCTCAATGTGTTATCCTTCAAGCAGAATCAGAAGCAAAAGCGAATTTAGTACTTTCACAATCAATAACTAAAGAACTGATTGAATGGCAAGCTGTACAGAAATGGGATGGTAAACTACCGCAAGTTAGTGGATCAGCGAATATGTTAATTCCTTTCGGGGGTGCAAATGTCAAATGATCCTAACTTTAAGGATTTAGATCCTTCTTTAGAGAAACAAGCTAGCGTTATTGGTCGTGAGATTTGGCAAATGGTTAGAAAGCAATTTCCCAATAATAATGATCAAGATTTAGATCTTATATTGAACTCTCTAGTTTATGCTCTGATTATCATGGGCGTGAATTATATGCCACAAGAAAATGGCGAAGTGTTTATTAAGCTTGTGAATAAGATAATAAGAAACAATTTTGGGTAAATAAAATGGAATGGGCACAATTTTTTGGATTCACTTTAACGATTGCAGGTTTATTTTTTTGGAATAGATCAGAAGCAAATTCAGATCGTAGAGAAATGCTTACTCTTATCAAGTCTATAGAACAAGAAATGAAAGATTTTCACAATAGATTAACTAAACAAGATGCTGAGTTTAAAGCTGGATTTCTAGTTTTAGATGAAAGAATCAAAAACAAAGGTAAATAAAATGTTAGGATGGTTATTAGGTATTATTTGGTCATGGTGGGACGATAAAAACGATTAGGTTTCTTCTTCATCTTTTATAGCGTCTAGAATCGCAACTCCTTCCTGCACTTTTCCCTTTCTTATTTCTTTTAAGCCCTTTCTCCAGTCATTCACCATCTTAGGATTCGCTAACGTTCTTCTATAAAGATTACGTATGAAATCAAATCCCACTTTTCCTTTAGCAATAGTAGGTTTCAAAATGTAACCGACTGCTGCTTTGGAAAGATTATCAAGATCATATCCTTTAGATTTCAGAAGTTTAAAGGCACTCTCTTGGGAAAGAAGATCTTCATTAAGTTGTTTAAAATCTTCATAAGCTTCTTTCCCTAGAGCATTTTTTAGAACATTGGCTTTCTTAGTATCTCCAATGGCTTTTTCAGCTTGAGAAAACTTAATTTTATCTCCTTTGAAAAGAGCGTCTACGAAATTATCGACTGTTTCAATCTTTTTGATTTCATTCCAACGCTTATTGGTAAATTTAAACAGCTCTCCAAATTCAGTATTTCCAAAAGAGTCTTCAATAGTTTCTGCAATAGAGCGATTATAGGCTTCTAAAGCTTCTCTTTTACCAGCATTTTGAGCGGCATTTTCTCCATAGGGAAAGATTTTAGAAAGAGATTCGTTATTTTTACGGTATTGATCAAGAAGTTGTTCTGCCGTTACCGATTCCCGATCTAAACTTTTCATCACTTTACGCAGTTCATTATGCTTAATTTTTTCACTTTCAGAAAGAGTTAAACCTTTAGTGCCTATCTTATCTATTTCTTTATTAACTCTTTTGTAAAGCTTACTAGGCTCTATAGGCTCTACTGTTTTTTTTGCGCTTTCAGCAACTTTACCAAAAAGATTAGAAATTTTTGATTTAAAGGTTGGGTCATCTACCATTGCGCTGTAGCTTTTATTGGTATCTTTCATAAGATCCGATACGATAGATCGATAGTCTTGTTCGATCTCTTGAGTAGCTTTACTTAATGTAGACGGAGAAACTTTAGTAGGTTTTTCTAATCCTTCAAACTTTCTTTCTTTAAGACCCGATGGTTTAGTAACAGGTTTTTTTTGAAAAAGTTTTGCAATGCTTTTAGCACCTGGTATTAAGTTTAATCCAATTTCGGTAGCTGATGCTAAACCTTCTGGAGCTCCAGCTTCACGCAATCCTTGACCTGCAATACCCGACCCACCTGCTAAAGCTGCTAATCCTGCGGAAGGAGCAAATGGAAGTAATTGACCCAGTAACTCAGCACCACGGCCAGAAATGCGACCTTGTGGGGTTTCTGCTTCTCCTGGGCCACCTAGCATTTGAATGAAAGACTCAGCTTCTTTTTGAGATGGAAGCCGTTGAAAACGTGGTAAAATATCTTCGTCTTGTAAGAATCCTAATTGAGATTCAGGAGCATTGAATTCTGCTTCATAAAGAGATTGTTGACCAGGTGCAGTACGTTCTTTTGTTTGAGCCCCTACTAAATCTAATAGATCGCCATAAGAACCAGCAGCCCCAGCGGAAAGCTTTTTACCCACTTGTTTAGAAATGTCTTTATAAACATTAGCAGGCTCTTCTACAAGCTTAAATTTGGCCTTAGATTTAGGCTTTACATCTTCAGTTTCTTCTTCATCTTCTAAAAGAACAAATGGCATTTCTACACCTTTTTCCGGTGCTAGCCTGGAAAACTGCAGCTCATATTCCGCAACAGTCATCATTCCCTGGCATAATGAAGCAAACTCCATAGCCTTTCATTCCTTAGCATGCTCAGAAGAATACTTGGCATGAAATAATGTGAGAAAATATTCCCATGTGTGAGGTGCATCGGCCGGAGGTGCCGGAACTGATTTCCACCATGTACGTGCATCTTTATTGAGTTGAAAGGTAGCTAGACGCACTTTTTCCTGATTCGTGCATTGTATAACGTTGAAGATGCGATACATCTCATCTATCCAGTTTTCTGCTTCGTCTGGCTTTGATGAACTATAAAATCACGGAGGATTTAAACTCTGAAAGTTAAGATGTAAATCACCAGCTCTCGCCCCTGCGCCTGCTTGGGCCATAGTCTGTAGTGCCTGCGTGGGGCCGGCAATAGTTTGTTGTATGCCATCCCAATCTACGCGATGAGCTATTGTAAAAATAAGATACTTGTGAGAAATAAAAATTTGTTAATTCTCAAAAATTTAGAAAGGGGTTAATTCTAGAACTATTCTACTATCTCATCCCGGGTTCTACCCAATTCTCACATGGGTGGGGAATTTTTTCTTTCCGAGTTCATAGGTAGGGGTCCTTAAATCTTGGACTTATCCTATGACATGACTTTTCTCCCTAAGTTCTTAAACTTAGGCTCTGATACCAACTTAACTGTCACACCCCGAGCCTTTAATTACAACAGAAGACTAGCTCGAGGAAACGTGTACAACCAGCATGGTAAGTCTCTTGCAAGTAAGAAATAATCAGAGCGCAAGACGATCGCACATAAGATGTAATTATCCCATTCTCGCCCCCTTTGGCACACCAAGTTTGCAATGAAATCTGAGTCATGGACTACTTTCCTAAAAATTCTCCCATTTCTTTTGCTTCACAAAGCACACAGAGTAGCATGCAGGACAAGCCACCACATCTTGTGATCTCCCTTCAATTTTGAAGGACCTGTAAATTTATCGACCTTCCATCATTGGAGATTCTTATCCATCTCTTTCAGACTAATGCATACAACCCAGCCCAAGGTTTGCATTCACCGATCATAGCATCTCCTGCTGTGAGATCCTCATTGACCACTGGACCTCTGACTCACTAGTCACTGATGTTGCTGAATGCTTCAACTTTGCAGTCTTGTCCTTGTGATTATGTGGTCCAAATCATGATCCAGGCAGAATGGTAACATCCACTGCCAACATTAATTTGCAGGAGCTTAAAAAAAAACTACGGGATGTCAGATGCATGGTTTACCCAAGCTTTGCCGGATCGCAGTACAAGAACATACTGTTTTTTTGGAGGTATGATCCGGTACGGCATCGTACAATGGTAACATGCACTGCCAACATTAATTTGCAGGAGCTTTAAAAAAAAACTGTGGGCTGTCAGAAACTCAGATGCATGGTTTACCCAAGGTTTGCAGGATCACAGTTCAAGACCATACTGTTTTTTTGGAGGTATGATCCGGTATGGTGTTGTACCGTACTAGATCGAGAACCTTTTTTTGAGCCTAATAACACGAAACTGGTTTTTATAGGACAATTTTATAAAATACCCATCAATCTAAAACCAAAAGTCGATCTATCCCTTTGGCCCCCTTCATCGCTGCCACCGCCGCCCCACGGGAGGAGCTCCCCGGTGCGGACAGCCCGCCCTCACAGGCTCACAACGCCGGGGTTTCTTCCCTGTTGCAGTTTGCCCTTGCAGCGCCCTGCCCACTGCCGGACGTTGCCATCCATCCCGTCACTCTGCCGGACCCCACTGGAGACCTCGCCTCGCCGCTCTCACATCTCTCTCTCATACCGGCCTCCCCCATGACCACTGCAGCTGCCGTCACCGCAGCCGCTGCTGCCGTCGGCAGTTGGCGAGAGGTTTGCCGGATCGCCCCTGTGCTGATGTGTTGGTTTCCTGGGGGGACGGTTCGGCATGGCCGGTATGCACCGGTACGGTGCGATCCAGCAAAACCTGGGTTTACCATCCAAAGTTCAAGGGAAGCTGGTGGTCAACTTCCTCACTTGGCCTAGTCACAGACCTCATGTCCACCGATGATGGAGCAGCACAGTGCATCCCTCTTTGGACAATCTCCACTTGGTAAGTTTGTCGCATGAGCCTGAAGCACTATCACAGGGCTGAAGTTGGAATCGTCTCTAATTGGAAGCTCAGATCTAGTAGATGTTCCCGTTTCGGAGGCTTGGGTTCTGATCTTTGCTACTTTCCAGAGCCCCTGCTGCAATTGTTGACCTTAACTGCAGCAGTCCAGAAGCTGGGCTGTTGGAAGAAGCCCCCATACTAGGCTGTTGTTGACTGTCGGTGGAGGAGCAAACTCAATGCCGTCACAGGCTTCTCTCCCTGATTAGCGGAATTGCCCGATTCAGGGTCACATGTGGATCGGGCACTTCTTCACTGCTTCACTGCTGTCTGCCACCGCTTTCCTGCAGTTGTTTGCTGCTGCCACTGCTGTCTACACCTGCCACTGCTTCACTGCCTTCTCTTCGCCTGCGAGGATAAAATTTGTCTACATTTAGCTTTGTGGGTTGGGGGGGGGGGAATTATAACACAACCCCAATTAACATGCCATTTATATTGTGTGCTTGATAAATATTCACATTTATATCCTTAATTTGCAAAGATGTCTTTTTCTTTTTCTCGGTTTTTTAAACATTGGTATGTCCCTTAGTTGGGTGATCTGGACTCGCTGATTCAGCATCCTGTTGTTGTTTTGCATCCTTGCTCCACTTTTGGTGCTGCCCGTGTAGATGGTTCTGTGATCATATCTGCTGCTACCATCACCACCTCCCCCTCGAGCTTCATTGGAAGCCTTGATATTGTGATGGGGCTCCACCCTCCTATCCATGTGCCTACCTGCATTATTTTAATCCTTAACTATTGGATATTATACAAATTATTGGATTTTTTCTTTTTAGTTCCTACAAATAAGCATATTTATGTTTTAATCCCTCAAATACAACTATTTTTGTAAATATTAGACTAAATTGCTCTGAGCACCCCTTCCTCCTCAGAGATGAGTGACACATCTAGAGGGGCCACATAATGAAGCAGCGGCGGCAGGAACTAGTCACCAGACTCTAACTTCTTCTTCCCCTTATCCTGAGTTGGTCGGGAATCTTCTTTGGCTTCTCTAGATACAGTGACGCATCCAGTAGGTGGCATTCAAACACCTCGAAAGGGTGTAAATCGGTCAATATCCTTTCCTCTTTCCCCTCCCGGGGATACTTTATGCACTCTGGTGGAGGGTAGATGGCACCACCTATTTTTGATCTAGCCATGGCCGACCTAGTAGCACCTTGTACGAGGTGTTGGAGTTTATCATGTGGAACTACACTTTGGTAGTGAAATCGCCGAGTGAGAGATCAAACTCCACCACACCCATAGGGACTTCAAACTCCTAGTTGAACCCAACAATTCTCATGTCCTGACTTCGATCAGGTGCACATCAAAATAATATTTCTTATGTACCCGGTAGGGGAGTATATTCACTGCTACCCCCAGGTCAACTAGGATTCTGCTTATTGGTTGGCTGTTTAGCTACCCCCTCATGTAGAGCGGCCTATTGTTGCTGACAGAAGGCAGAAGCAGGTCCTCCTCAATAAAAGTCATGGCCACCCTTGGCTGCATCTTGCCAGAGTTTGCAAAGCTATGATGATAGCTTGTTTGGTTTCTTCATCTAGAGAAAGTATCTCCCAGATAGTGAATCTTGCCGAGATTCTCTTTAGCTGGTTCACTATTCTATTGCTGGCCCTGACATTGGCCAATCTTATTTCCTCAGCTTTATTATGCCTACCATCATTATGTGGTTGAGAAGTCGGCTCAGAGGGCGGCTCATCTTTTTCTTCAAGTGCTGCCTGGGCCTACTACGCCGTCTCGACTGGATCCCTCTCTTGCATAAATTTAGTGAGGCTTGAACAGCCAGTATGGTCTATATTCGCTTGGGGAGGGGCAGCTGAGGATGAATCTGGGGTGTTTTTGGCCTTCGGTTCAACCGACAAGCATGGTTGCCTACCCTTTTGGGACAATAGAAATTCTACAAATGAAGGTCCCCCCGCCCACTTGCGTCTTTGGGGTAGAGCCCTGGTAGAGGTGGGATCTTTGCGCCTTTGACTTGCCTAGGGAGGGCGCCCCCATTTCCTTCCACACCTAGTGGTATGCTGGGAGGTGGAAGCTTCTACTTGATTTGCCTCTACCAACTCGAGGCATATTTCTTTGTCATCGTCTTCAACAATTCGGGCTGTGTCAAATAGGGCCAAAAGAGTGTTGCAAGATATGACAATGTCTTTTCTTTTGTTCTTTGACCTCTTCTCCTTTTTCGTTCCCTTTATAGTCGGTGGCTGCTCCTATAGAGGTTCATCCCATATGCCCAGTTCTTCTGCTTCAGCTTCTTCTGCCAATTCTAGGGATTGGAAATGTTCCCAATGAACATATTCCTTTAACTGGATAGGCCAGATTTCGGGCTATTTGTATTCATCTAGCCCATTTAAAATTTCTTGAAGTCGTTTAACTACTGGACTGGCTTCTTTATGCGCCCGTAGGGGGGTCTGCTTCATCTTGTTGCTGGTGGACCTTCTAATGACCACATGAGGAGCTGTCTCAGGCAAGACAGGGGTTACAACTGCTAGTGTCGACGGAGGCGTCACAACCCATATTTGAACTCTCAGGCAACGACGAGGTGCTGCCCTTCTTTTCATTTTTGCTGGCACAGTCTACCAACTCCATTGGTCTTTTGTCGGCGCTAGGATGTAGGCCTCATAGGTGTGCTGAGTGTAGGCCTCTGCCACTTCTTCGGATAGTTGCTAGTACTAGGAAATCTTGTTGATTGTCACCCCCAGAGTGGGCATTTCATGCAGACATTAGGGATCAATTTTGTACTCCCCCATTTGCTGCTCCCCTTTCTTAGTTAAAGACTCAACAAAGTCTTTAAGGACATAGCATTCCTCGATAGCATGCCCGAGCATTTGATGATACGAGCAGAAATGAGGGTCATCTATTCTTCTAAGGTCATTTGGCCTCTTTAGCTCTGGGGGAGTGATCTTGTTGTATCCAGTAGCCCATTCGTACAAGACTCGAGTCTTATCTCGAGGGAATGAACACAACCTTTTCATTTTCTCCTATAAGGAAGGGCCCTCTCACGGTTCAATAGGCTTGACAGGGGGAAGATCAGCTACACCTTTGTCTTTTTAATTTTACAGCTTGAAGGCCTTGAAGTCAACCATGTGCACTTCCTTGGGCGCCAGTCATTTGTCAATTGGCTTGGCCTTCTGGCCTAAGGCGGCAGAAGCAAAAGAATATTTTGAGAGAAATGCCTTACTTTCTGCCATGACATTGTTCAGTTGATCAAATGACTTGATTTCAGTGTCTATCATTCTTTCCAGCACTTCTTTTCTCAGATTCTACTTGCATATTTAAACGACATCCTCCTGGTGTGGGGGACGTCTGCATCTCATACTGAGGTTCCTCTATCTTTTGATATATTCTAGGGAGGATTCAACATTCGTTTGTCCGGTCACATATAATTTAGCCACCTTCACCACCCTCTTAGCAATGTGGAACCTCTCTTTGAATTTCCTCTGCATATCAGGCCAATCAATAATAGATCCAGGCTGCAAGCTTGAGTACCACTCAAAGGCAAGCCCTGCTAATGTGGACCTGAAGAATTTTAGCAGGTACGACTCATCAGTGGCCAAGTCGCCCATTACATTAATATAGTAGGCAATATGCTCTCTAGGAGATCCTTGCCTGTTGAAATTTTCAAACTTCGGAGGCTTATTGATGCCAGGAGGTAGCATCTTAGCAACATGATAAGGCGGGCATGGTACCCTGTACACATAAAATGAGGTGGAGTCACCATTGCCTCGTTCTGCTAGTTTCATCTCTATCATTTGCTCAACCATCAACTTGTTCATCGATGCCAGATCAACCAGACTTGGGTAGAAGTGAGCTTGTTGTATATGCGGCATTGTCAACCCTCTTCAATTATCACCACGTTTGCAATCATGGTTGTGACTCCGTCATATAAAATTTATTTTCCTTTTGCTGCTTTCAAAATTTCCCTTGTGGCTTCCGCTCTTCGGGTCTTTGGCCCTGGCCTCTCGACTATCCTGGGGTTGCTCAGGCAGACCCCCATATCTGCTGGCCAACTCGGCCATATTATAGGTAAAAACCTGCATACCTTTTCTTTGTCTGTGGGCCTTCCTTCTTGCATGACCGGGGAAGGTCAATCTCTCGAACATGAAGATTCTTCTTCTCTCCTCCTGGTGGGGAGGGGCTTCACTGGCTTTGAGTTCCAGGCCATCTTCATACCCATTATCGTCAGCTGATGACCTCATTCTTCTCTCTTCTTCTTCTTCATCTGCCTTTGGTGAGCAGTTATCTCCTTCGGTCGTGGCTACTTGTAATAGCCGTTGTTGGCCTAGTGAGGGGTTGCCCAGACCCCTGAAATAGCTTCTGACCATATCGATCATCTCTTCTTGCCCCCATCTCTAATGTGGGATCAAGAAAGGCTGTCGACCTCCCGTTGGAGGGACGTAGGCTAGCCGGGCCCTTTTGGTGAGTTGCTCGAATCTTCTTCCCACTGTGGGGATATTGGCTTGTCAGGCGCATGCCCTGAAGCTTGTGCGGTGTGGAGGGTCCATGACCGTTTCTTCTCTTCTTGGGGTCAAGCCTTTCTCATTCCTCTTTGCTGCCTCAGCTGGCTCAGGGCGGTGATGAACAGGTGCCTCTTAGCGGACAGGCTGGATCTTCTTGGGGACCCACACCTGCTTAAACACCTTCGACCTTGGGGCCAGCTCTCTTCAGCCTTGGCAATCGATTTCTTCTTTCTCGGCCCTTCTTCCAAACAGGGCCTGGAAGGAATTACTGGTCGGTATGGTAGGAACCACCCGATCGGGGATTGCTTGGGCATCGTGTCCGTCGAGGAAAATGCAGACTCCTCCAATCAAAATAGATTTTTCGGGCACTGATAGCCGCCCGATGATGGGAGTAGTAGCCTTCCTTCGGGAGTTCCCCTGGCGGCGATTCCCGGGTTTGTTATAGTGGGTGGGGCGAGCCCCATGAGCTACATGGTGGACCATGCAGCTTGCTAGTTGGACCCGGTCTGTGGGTAGGCCTCTGCAGGTTCGGGTATCGACAACCCCAGGCTTCTTACTGCAGTCCTCCCTGGCTAGCTCCAGAGCTTCAGCACATTGGCGAAGACTACCCCCAAGAAGTTGGGGAAGCCAACCACCGATGGGAAGGTGACGAAAACAGTCGGTACCGCTAGGTACCTGCAAGCGGCATGGTTGGCCATGACCACGGGGCCAAAAGTCAGTGTAGTAAATCCAGTAGTCCTCGTTGTTTCCTAAAATCACTGAAGCAAACGAACAATCAGCACTCCTTGGGATAGCCCTCGGGGCACATTTATCTTGGCAAAGAGATGATGGGAGACTGCGGTCCCACCGGGCGTGCCAGCCTGTGGGGAATGAGATTTGTTAAATACTTTATTTATTTATCTGGTTTATTTATTAGGGTATTATTTTAGCATAGGGTGTGCCAATCACTAGGTGACAGGTTTATTGTGAGCTCGATCTGACTTGGTCAGACGATAGTGACATCCGTGTCGGGACTGATGGTACATCATATCATAAAGGCTATGACGTTAATTATATCCTCCAAGAAGGAGGAAAACTATTGATTAATTACCAAGATAATGAGCCGTCGGGGCCGCATAAGTACGTAAGCATAAGTGGAATAACAGGATGATAGTGCATAGTACAAGAACAGAACATGAGCCCACACATGTAGTTCGATCATATTTATTCCCTAAGCCCTTGGTACGTGGCGGAGAACACAGGTCCAAAGACCACCATCACGCATAATCAAAGCTTTCAGTCAGACCGAATCTGACCTTCAGCAAATCACCATTTGATATACTGAGGTCTAGGGTAATAATGAACATGCAGCAATCAGGAAACGGGCATGCACGTATACGTGGATGTGTAATAACAGTGGACCCGAGTCAACTGATGGATGATGCTAGTAATGTTCATTATTATTTTCACTTATTGTGATTATTTTCATATGGGTTTGCTATGGAGCATTCATGAGTTAAATGTAGTGGGGAAGATAGGGGAATAAATGAATTGGTAAAGATACTGGTGGTGGGTTAAAATGGCACCGGAGGAGAGAGTTGGCATCTAATCCAACATGAGGAAATGTAGGAATTGGTCTAAAATGGCATGGGGTAGTGTAGGCATAGGTCTAAACCGACGTGGGGTGTGCAGAGGGT